>JAHXMU010026040.1:0-29740 GCA_019455685.1 Philornis downsi | reverse complement strand
GCCTTCTGTCTAAAGTATCAGGATTAGAACTTCTCAAGATAGTCGAAGGTATGAATTTCAAGTTAGACCGCTTGTTATTAATTATGATGACAAGTTTCAGCAAGATCTATCAGTGTATTTTCAAAAGTTGGTTGACTCAATGTAAGCATTCGGAGACGATTTTTATAATTCTTCAAAAAGAACCCAGAAATTGCCTGCCAGACAACGAAAAGTAAAGGAAACTGCTATGGCAAACTATCATATCTGCTTGAAAAAGACAACGCTCGCTCACTCGATTTTTGTCGATAACTGCCGTATGAGGCGCATCCCCAGAATAATCGTTACAAAGAATATTCAGTTTCTTTAAAAACTCCACCGCAAAAAGGTCTCCGTGGGCATGTTGGATGTTTGCAATTACAAGACCCAGATTCGTGAAGTGCATTATAACTGGTGGTGATGAGATGTGAATCTTTGATTACGGCAAGTAAATACTGAACCTGCCATTTATGCATACCTGATTTGAGCCGATGGATATAACAATATTCAGCTCCTAAACCAAAAGCCATCCCGGAAAGCTCTAATATGAAATTTTTTGAAGATTGAAAATATTGTTGCCATATGAACGTTGAAAGATTTGGTATATAAATGATAAAACTTATGTTTTATTTAACAATTCCTGGTACTTTATCGACAGAACGGTTATGCACAATTAAAACTAAAAGAAAAAGAATGAAACGGAACCGCCAAATGTAGACGAACCCTAATAATTGAAAAAGTACCATGATTTAAGGATATACTCGTATGCGTACAATGTTTGCACACTTTGCTGAGAAATATACCCAACTGACTGGTCAATATCACCTCCATCCAGGACGTTTCATGGACAAAACTACACCTTTGTTTCGTGAGACATAGAAACTACGTACCTACTGCAGGTGCTATGCAGGAAGGTATGGCAAACCATTGTAAGCTTGCCGACAGTAAGCGGCCGAATAGTCAAAATCTGTAAAAGGTATTATATATTCCTAAGTGGTGCATAAGTCCCGAAGGAAAGCGCCGGTCTGGCAACGGTGTCAGCTGTGTCAGCTATCATGTGACGAACACCGTAGTGGTCGTCCAATTGAGGTGACCGCCTTAGACATGCTTAAGAAAATCTACAAAATGGTATTGAATAATCATCGGCTGAAGGTGCGTGAGATAGGTGAAATGATAGGCATTTCAAAAAGTGCTATACATCGTATATTGACCGAAGAGTTGAAGGTGAGAAAGCTGTGCGCAAGATGGGTGCCGCGCTTGCTTTCAATAGAGCAAAAACGGCATCGTGCAAATGTTTCCGTAGAGTGTTTTTCGATGTTATGCCGCAATAAAGCCGAATATTTGGTCGATTATAACCACGGATGAGACATGGGTGCACCACTTCACACCTGAGACACAGGAACAGTCAAAGCAGTGAATGGGAGAATCGTGTCCGAAGAAGGCAAAGGCGGTTCCATCTGCAGGCAACGTCATGGCGTAATGAGCATAGGTTTATTTTTATTGATTATCTTCAGAAAAGGAAAAACCATCAACAGCGAATATTATGTTAATTTATTGCAGCATTTAGATGATGAAATTATGGACAAATACCGCATTTGGCGGAAAAGAAAGTGTTGTTTCAATGCTTTAGTTTATACATTCAGTATTATGACCGCCAAAATGAATGCATTAAAGTTCGAATTGCTGCATCACGCACTGTTTTCATTAGTTCTAGCTCCCTTTCACTATTTTCTGTTTTCAAACTTGAAAAAATGGCTCGTTGGTAAAAGTTTTGCCAACAATGAAGAGGTGGAGTCTGCTATTGATGGCTGTTTTAAGGAGTTTGACAGTTCTTACTGTGAACAGGGTATATAAACTATTGAATATCGCAATCAAACGTGTATCGAGCTAAAAGGGGATTATGTTGAAAAATTAAGAAAATATTTCCCCAATTTTTTGTGTATTCGCTGTTAGGTCAGCTAGTTTTGTAGCCGTCTTCGTACATTATCCTCCAATTTTATTAAATTTACGCTTCCACAAATACATGAGGAAGGAACAACAACTGTAAATTTACGTTAACACAAATCTCAAAACAAACAGTCTTCTCTAAAATCTGCTATTTTTTCGGTCTGTAATTCCTTATTCGCAGCAAATAAGAAAACTGCCAGAGGGCAAAAGAAGATACAAAGAGGCCGCAGGGCAAACGAACTGCACGTTGAAATTTGTAACTACGTTTTACAAAGCCATAAACATGTTTAAATCTTAGCAGTAAATTTAATTCTCACCGATACAAACTGTTGTTATCCAAGTTTAATTTATCTTTTTAAAATTGCTTAACGAATTGTAAACGAAATCTAAGCGGATTAAAACATTCTTGTTTTGTAGTTTTGTATTTCTGCACTGCTTAGAAAGAAGATAACACTTCCTTAGGGGTTTCGATGGCTCAACCACATTTACCCTTACATATGGTAGGATAAAAAGAAATCGAAACAAATTCATTTGATATCTTGTTCGGTCATCCTCAACTCACTGTTACAAACGTTCGCATGTGAAATGTTCAAATAGCTTGCATTACCACTTTAGGATACATTGTTTAACGGAAAAGGGATGATTTCAGTTCACAACATCCAAAGGAGTTGAATTCGTTGAAATGTGAATGAAATAGAATTTACTCATACAGCCGGAAAAGCTAAAAGTATTTTTTATAAACTTCAGGAGATGAATATTTTCAAGGCACAAAGTGGAACGTAGGTAACAAATGGAAAAATAAGTAAGGTTATGGTAACGAATCGAATCGATTGAAATATTTTTATTTTGGGGTTTACTCAATATTTGCTTGCAGTCGAGCAATGGCCACTTCATTTCGAACTGTACGAGGTCTGCCAGCACGCGGAAGACCACAGACAGCCCCTTGGTGTCTAAAACGTTGAACCAATCGGTAAATTGTTGGACCATTTCGAACATGAAAGAAATTTCGATATGATCTGAATAATTGAATGCTGACTTTTAAAGTAAAATTGATCAACTTAGGTTCTTTTTTCTGTGCTGAGCCTTTTCATCATAAATTTCTCAAGTATTATTTAGTTAATTCTGTAAAGAGAGGGGGGAAAAAATAATTAAACAAAAAATGTATTCACTGAACAAATCATAACGTTACTTATGCGCCACCCTATAGCAATCTCTCCTCAAGCAGTTCAATTTGATAGGTTTTTTAAGCAAATCCCATATTATGAAAAAGGTCTTCCACAGAACTCTCAAACTGTTCCACTAGACTTACCATAGTAAGTTATCTGAGATTTAGAATCCGACCTTAATTTTGCTACATTTCTTAAGGCTTCCATAAGGTAGCCATTAAAATGAACTTCAATATATAGAGTTTATAAATTAGAGGTTTCGTATATAAAACCATTACATAAATTTCAGTTAAGTGGACTGACTTACATGCACTTTCACGTGACATCCTTTTATGTACATCAAATAAATTTCATAAGCCGGTCAATTTGCATGGGAGATGCTCGAAGAGATGTTTTCTCAGAATTAATTTTACCAAGTGCATGATGTGCACCAAATTTGGCTGAATTCAGTACAACTTCTTGAAAGATATGAAGCTAAGAAAATATGTGCTAAATCGGTCATCTGTATAGAAGATATCACAAGGACTTGGTTACATGATCACTTTTTCTTAAGTTGTTTCAAAAATCAGAAATCAACGCCATGGACATAAACTTAGGTTGCTGCATAAAGCTAATTAGAAAAAGAGTGATTGAATTTCCAAAAATTTCCAAATTATTTTGTAAGAAAGGGTGTCATAAAGCTGCCCATTTCTATCGCTAATGCCAATTGATGAATATTTCCACTATTTTTAGACATATTCTAGAAGACTGTACCAGTTTTGCCACTTCCTTTTTGATTTTCTCTGAAAAATGCTCGAATTTTGACAAATTTCTTACATGGCGTGAGTCCCATGATAGATGAAAGAATACCTTTAATTTAATGTCTGTAACTATAGGGCGGCACATAAGCAACGTTAAGATTTTATCAGTGAAAACATTTTTTGTTTAAGTCTTTTTGTCTGTGATCTTCCGCGTACTGGAAGACCTCGTGCAGTTCGAAATGAAGTGACATTTGCTCGAGTGCAAGCCAGTATTGAGGAAAACCCCGAAACTTCCACCAGGCGACGTTCTCAGCAGTTAGATATGTCTACGCGGTCTTTGCAAAGAATTTTACATGTGTTACATCTTTTCCCATATAAGATGCAATTGGTTCACGAGTTAAAACCAAATGATGCACAAGAACACATTCAATATATTCGCGGTTAACGTTTCTTATGCGCCACCCTGTGCAATAACCTGTTCTGAGCGATTGTACCTTTTTTCCAGCATTTTTTTCACTTATTTGCCACATTAACTAGAAATGTAAATCCTAATTTCAGAACTTCGACTTTAGAGTGTTTGTATAAGCGATAGTATCCATTTATTTCCATTATCAATTTTTCAGTTTCAGAAGTAAAGTTAAATAAAACACGCACGCGATGAAACTTTTATTTCATTATAATAATTGAGCTTTACTATTATGTACGAAATACATAATGACATACTCTAAATTGGTTGCAGCAGTGGGCCTTTTTGAGGTAGTTTTCAATCACTTTTTCGCACATTTAGTGCGATATCTGTAAAGTATTGGGTAGCCGAGTTGAAACGAGGCCGTACGAGCTGCTAAGACGAACTCCAAATGAGGTGTTCACGCCAGACCTGGTGAAGAATATCCACTAAAATCCAGTAAAATGGTATTGGATAATCTTCGGCTGAAGATAATGAAGGCTAGCGTGAGCTAGCTGAAATAACAGGCATTTCAAAATGTGCTATACATCGTATATTGCCCGAAAATTTGAAGATGAAAAAGCTGTGCGTAAGATGGTGCTGCAATAGAGCAGAAACAGCGTCGTGAAGATGTTTCAGTAGAGTGTTTAGCAATGTTTCACCGCAATGAAAGTGCATTTTTGCGTCGATTTATAACCATTGATGAGACACGGGTCCACCATTTCACACCTGAAACAAAGAAACAGCCGCAGTCATAGTAGTGGTCTGTATGGGTGATAAAGTCATGGCGCCTGTTTGTTTGAGATGCGCATAATATTATTTTTATTGATTATCTGCAGAAAAGAAAATAAAGGAAAAGGAAAGGAAGAGGAATCATAATTGATGAAATTACGAGAAAAGGGCCGCATTTGGCCAAAAAGAAAGTATTGTTTTATTAAGACAAATCTGCAGTTTGCACATCTACTATTACGATAGTCGAAATTAATGAATTAAAGTTCGAATTGCTTTATCACGCACCTTATTCGCTAGATTTAGCTCCCCCGGGCTATTCCCTATTTCCAGAGTTGGAAAAATGGCAAATGATTTGCCAACAATGAAGAAGTGTAGTCTGCTACTTTAAGGAGTTTGGCAGTTCTTACTATAAATAGGGTATAGAAGCTATTGAATATCGCTAGAAAAGTATATTGAGCCAAAAGGAGATTATGCTGAAAAATAAATAAAATTTATTCCAACTTTTCTATGTCTTCTTTGTTAAGTCGGCTAATTTTTGGGACCGCCGTCGCATCCAAATGCTGACCAAATGCTATAAAATGAAGGAATGAGAGGCGCTTACGGAAATAGGATGAAAGTCTATAAAGGCGTAGAGTTGAAGCAAGTAAATTCTAAAAAAATATAAAATGTAAATTGTATGGTAGGGAATTCCACTGCAGCTAAGGGGGGATTTGTAAGTTGCCACTTATATGTGATGTATGGCCAAAACCATATCAAAACGAGATCAGAGTAAAAGGCACAGTCCAATGACCAATATAGTAGCTTGTGCCGATTGCTTGCCCATTTAGTGGTTTAAAAGCCGCAGGTCTGGCAATGCTGTCAGCTGTTAAATACCTGTTATATAAAGTGTTATTTATTTAGTGAAAGGTTTGCCATTTACCAATATGGATTGTTTAATAACCGAAAGACGTGCAAAATTAGTTAAAACTTAATACAAAAGTGATGATTCAAACATGGGCACATTTCGTGCATTAAGGGGTAAGGGGGGTGCTTATGGTAGTCATAATCGACTTACTGTGCAAGGAATTGGCAATACTATAAAGAAATTTGAAGAGACTGGAAGCGCTACAGATATGGTCAGGAATGTGCATTATCTCAATGTACGCACTGACGAAAATAACGCTTCTGTGTGGCGAATATTCTGAATTTCAATTCAGAGCGCTATGGCCGTATATTAACCGATTATTTTTTGTCCTGCAATTGGAAATTATTAACTGAGCGATATGTGATTTAAAAAAGATGGTGCTACGAACTACACAACACGACCGATGTTGACTTTATTGCATGAGAAGTTTCTCGAAAGCATAAATTCATGTTTTGGCGACGTCAATTGGTCACTAACATTATGCAATTTGATGCGGTTAAACTTTTTTGTGGGGCTACGTCAAAGACCGTGTTTATTCGGGTAATCCCCAAATGTTGGAGCATTTGAAAACCAACATTCGTCAAGTTACTGCCGAGATACCGTCCGAAATGTGACAAACAGCTATCGAAAACTACCTCAAAAGGATTGGTTTGGTTGCACAATCCAGAGGCGTTTATTTAAATGGCATTGCATTGCGTACATAATGACGAGGTCCAAATGTTACAATGAAATAAATGTTTCATCCAAATCATAGCTTTGAAAAATACATAACACGGTAAAATCAGTATATGTCGATTTTAAATACGTTTTGCCTAAGCAAATGCATGTCCGTTAATTCTATTCTATGTGTATCACGTCCAGTACTACTGCTTCGTACTGGGTTTTGTAAATAGGCTAAACTCTGATATATGATAGTTATAATGTGGATCAAAAAATCATACATTTCAAATCTGTTTCACAATTTCTTTGAAATATGTGACTATTCTATTGCTTTAAAGAAAATTGTAATAAATTTAGCCGAATTATTTGTTTTTTTGTAGGCTTCTATTCTATTCTATCTTCTATTGCACAGAAGCATATTTGGATGCACATTATTCAAAACCATTTGTATTCCAAGCACATACAACAGAACAATGTATAGAAACTTCATGCCCAGCAATGTCATTTGCGCAGCGCACTTTAACAGTAGTGTTGATGCAGAGAGATTGCGTTCAACAAATTGATTGATTATTGCCCCGACAAAATGCACTGTCAGCGTACTATAGCATTCGATCCAATGAAAAAATGGAACAGGAAATCAAATTAGGAAGAGCCTCGAATGAGTTGGTGTCAACTAATGAACGTACAATGAAATGAAATGAACGAAACATATCCTTCGCTAAAATTCAAGCAGATGAATCCGGATGATACTCGATGTAGACAGGACGAACGTGAACATGAGTAACTACCATGAAACGGCCGGAAAAAAATCAACAATGAATAATTAACTGCCTTCAAAAAAGACGCCACATAAAAGCAGTAATTTTTCTTATTCCGTATATTTCGTTCTTTTTTCTTCGCGCTTTTGCAATCGAAAGTTCTGAATCTGCATCAGAGCAGCGCCTCGACCGACACTCCTGCCACTGTCGAGGCCACCAAACGAGTAATTGCTGCGGCTGTTGTTGCATTGTTCGTAGCTGTTGTTGCCCGCACAACAAATGACCAAAAGTCGTAAATTGTACGCGGCATTTTTTATGTTGATTGCACTTTTGTGTCGGTTTAATGTAGCTTAAAATGACGTTGAGGAAAAAGAAGCGAAATTAACGCAATGAAGATTGGCAGGAAAATGCCATTTTGGGTATTGAGAAATCATTGCTAAAGGAACAAAATGGTAAAGCTATGGTTTTAAGAACTGCTGAAATTGTTAATCGTAGTTTTCATATTTTAAAGTAAGAACTTAACAGATGAAATACAAAATTTATTTTGTTAATATTTTCTTTTTTGTGGCTTTCACAAATTTTTCCGGTAGTCTGAAAGTGACTTAGAGTCTTAAGCCATATTTTGGAATGAAATTTATCGCAAAAATTCTGTTTGTTAGTTGATTTTCAATGAATTTTTCGCTGACTTTTGAATTAATAAACAATATGTGTCATTACAAAAAATTAATCTAACATCAACCATTATATTGAAAGCGTCTGAAAAGAATCTTAAATATAAACTTTCTTCTGCATAGATTAGAAGAATTAAAACGTTCATCGAACAAAATTTTAATAATCATTAAACTGCACAATTTGGAAATATTTCTTAAAACTAATGTCATCTAAATGTGAACAGTAAAGTCTCTTACGACTGCTTGACAGGAAGACTCTGTGATGGCTGCCATTTCGGGACGGATATTTTCTTTCAGATGACACCGGGAAGTTAGTTTATTAGCGTAAACTTTTGCTTTCAGATAACAGCACAGAAAAAAGTTTAAGAGGTCTAATTCAGAACAGTGTAGAATTACACTGTTACATTAATTTTACAATTACATTAATGTCTACAGGACATTAATTTGGCAGGGAAAATTTCACAAACTCGTGGCAGAGACGTATTGGATATACTCGTATGCGACGTTGCACTATGCTGCTGAAAACAGGTTTTTTAATTATAGCCAGGACAGTAGTATAGTACAGGCAACAATAAATTATTTAACACCTTCATATAAAGCTCTGAATTCACTGCCACAGCTCGTCCCTTTTCGTTTACGGCAAAAGTAAGGAGCCGAAAATGGGCTTCAATCGAAGACAACGTTTGCGAAATCAAGTCTTTTACTGACAACCTGGGACTTTAATTATTCCACTAATTGAATTTGGTAGGAGTTTGCCTTTAGGTCTTTCAGCAAAATGCAGCGTAATGATGATAACTGCACGTTTAAAATGTGCTCGGAAAGGTTTTCGTCACAACGAACATACTGATTAACCTTTTCCGCATTTTCTGCCGTTCTTGATGGCCTTGGTCGCCCTGATTTTGTGTTTTACCGGTCTCTTTGAAATTTCTGGCCCACTTTGGAATGAAAAGAATGTTCAAAATCTCTAATATTGTAAAATTTTCTACACATTACATTGTTTTTGAACAAATATCGCACACACAATGCCTGATCCCCTCACAAGACTCTCCCCACAGCTACTGATATCTCAAAAGTCATGCTAACAATTAATGTACGAGTACATCCCTCAGATTAGCTGCTTTCAAGCTAAATAAATAAGAACCTTCTTTTGAGAGATCCTGTAGTGGGCATTGCATTGCTTAGAGATAAGACGCCTCCGGTACTTGAAAATTCAAGACAGATAGCATATCGGACTATCCGGAAAGCATAGAATAAAGTTAAAGGGTTTAGAAGCTTTTTTTAGAAGTTTTGTGTTTAAATAATTCAAATATGTGTGTATGTTATGATTGTGCATATTCGCGCAAAAAACATAATCCATTTTCAAAATTTCATACCTAGGAAAGTTAGTGGTATTAAGGACCTATTCTCCAATTTATGTGCTTTATATGTGTTTATCACAGCAAATATTATCACTCCCAATCTGTGGAATAAAGCTCCAACATCAAGTCAAAATATCTTCATCACTAATTCGATGTCTTATGAATAATTGTCGATAAAATGCAAAAGATGCATTGAATTTCAACGAGTATTTTTAAAACCTTTAAAATATCGCTCTCATAAAAATATATGTATGTTGAGATTTTGGTCATAAGATAAAAAGCTATGGCCTTTTTTAAACCAACGAGTGGATAGACGCAATGTTTGTCGGGGAAAATTACTTCATTACTTTACAACCAACGCCATGGGTTGCTGTCCACCGCATCATGAACGATGAACTTCATAATCAAAAAGACCATCTTCTTGCATACAATATATTGATTTTGACCGTTTTTTAATGACAATTTTTTTTTTATTATTTTCCAATAACTACTAATAGCCCACTAACAAGCAGTTGAATCAGTCCCTCAAAAAAGTTTATTAGCTGGGTCGACCATCATCAAGCTTTTAGCTAATTAACAAAACGATAACAATTTAAAGAAATATTGATTATTTTAAAGCTGGATAGTCCTTAGTTAAGTAAGTTTTTTCCCTACTTTTTGATCGATTTCGCTCAAATGTGTCACTTGTGCTCCATATTTTAGACGATATTGTAATAGCCTATTATGAAATAAAACCACGAATCAGAAACGCCCTCTTATCCACTATTTTATACTGATTTTTTACTATTTTTTATTAATTTTCATTATCCATTTCCACAAATAGTATACGAGGTGTGTTGAAAAAATAAGGTGAATTTTCATTTTTCTCAGAAAATATTTATTTATTCATCAATTACTGTTTTATCTCCTTCAAAGTAGTCCTCCTCAGATATAATACACTTGTGCCAGCGTTTTTTCCAATCCTGGAAGCCGTTCTGATATGCACTTTTTGGTATGTCCTTGAGCTCTTTCAGCGATTCGGTTTTTATCTCCTCAATCGTCGCAAAACGCCGTCCCTTCATAATTTTCTTCAATCTTGGGAACAGGAAAAAGTCGCAGGGGGTCAAATCTGGTGAATACGGCGGCTGAGGCAAGATAACGGTGTTATTTTTGGCCAATAGTTTCTCACAAGCAAAGATGAGTGAGCAAGTGCATTATCATGATGGAAAAGAAATTAATTTTTTTCACAATTCCGGGCGTTTTTTTCGTATGGCTTCACGCAAACGACGCGTAACTTCAACGTAATACTCCTTATTTACCGTACGATCTTGTAGTAAGAACTCCTGATGCACTACACAATGGTAATCGAAGAAAACAGTGAGCAAAACCTTGACATTTGAGCGAATTTGATATGCTTTTTTTGGTCTTGGCTCTTCTGAACTTTTCCATTGGGACAATTGGGACGATTGGTTTCGATGTCATAACCATATACCCATGATTTTGCATCAGTTATGATCCTTTTAAGCGATGCTCATGCGACGTTGTTTTTGGTCAAAATTCAGCAATTTTGGAACGAACTTCACTGCCACACGCTTCATGCCGAAAACTTCCGAAAAGAGTGCATGGCATGAGCCAACCGATACGCCGACATCCTCAGCAACTTCTTTTATTGTGATTCGACGATTCTCTATAACAATTTTCTTAACTTTCTCAACATTTTCATCGGTTGTCGATGTGCTGGGGCGTCCAGAGCGAGTGTCGTCATTCACATCTTCTCGACCTTCTGCGAGAAGCTTGTTCCACTTGTATGTAAACGTTTTTTGAGTCAGAGTACTCTCACCGTATGCCACTGTCAATGTTTCAAGTGTTTTTTTTTTAGCACTTAATTCCATCTTTTACACAAAATTTGATGCAACTTCTTTAATCCATTTTTTCGATAGCATAAAATCGCCGAACAACACTTGTTTTATTTATGCCTCTCACAAACAAACTAAACATGCTATGTGGATAAAACCGTCAACATATCGTTAAGACGAGTGTACCAACGTAAAAAGAACAATCGAAAGTCGAATGCACGTAGCCCGCGAAATTTGAAAATTCACCTTCTTTTTTGAACACGCCTCGTATATTCTAGTATATTTACAAGACAACCACATATTAACAAATAAATGGTAAATGTGTTGAAAAAATCAGAGAAACGTACCTATTTGTGAACATGCTCCCTCCTACTAGACCGACTTTTCCTTATTTCAGCTCCCAAGCAATACAGCTGTTGCTGCGATTCAAAAAGTTAATGTAAACAGATCTGGCGCTGTGGGACATAAACGAGAAAGAAGGCGTGCATAAATTGCACAACCCTTTGCCGCCAAGTGGCAGAAACTGAAGTTATAAAATTAGAAACATGTATACTACCATGAAACATCATGAAAATATCAAGTTTTGAATTCAATCAAGAAGGACAGCAATTGAATTAAACTATAGTTAAAGGTAAAGACCAGACCTTGCCAGCACCAGATAAATTGCAGAGAAATTGAACTCCTGATTCCGTGAAATGTGAACTCATGCATTCCAAATAGCGGGCACATGCTGGTATTATATGTATGACCAGTTCTCGGTACTTCTTTTGATAGAATGTATATACTTTATGGAGTCTTAAATAAATATTTATAGTTATTATAAACGTAATGTCATTTTTAAGATGGTCTTCCCAACAGTCAGTTGGAAGCGTCATGGAACACGTTTAACAATTTTCTACGCTATGCGGCTATAACTCAGAACATTTTCAATAATTTGTTCATTATTAAAGTGATCAATAAGTCGACATGTACGATATGTATAGGTATGTTGTGGAATATACGATTAGTATCATCTTTCATTAAAATCGTAAATCTTGAGTTTTTTTGCTTAGTTCATTTCATATACGATTATTTATATTCTTATGTAGAATTCATTTAAGTTAAATCCGTTAAATCTTGGTTGAAGGGTATATTTAAATAGCCTGCGAAAAAAAAAAAAAAATAGAACGAATATTGATACTACAATTCGTGTAATGAATTGTAGAATAGAATTTCCGCTTCTTTTTCTGACAAATAGTTCTCTACAAATGCGGCAAATGTATTAAAAATAAATCTTTGCATACGAATCTCAGCTAATTCAATCCCACTTATTATACTCATTATATTCTATTATTTTAGCAACAATTTTTGAAATTATCTGCACTATTAATCTTCCAAAAACGTAAAGGTAAAAATTAAAATAATAGGTATCATTTATAGTGCGCTCGCTCGAAGTGTTTAAAGCATTGATTTGTTTTTGACCATCCATATTAGACAAAATTTAGTCTAAGCCAAATTTAATTGCCGTCTTTAAGATGTTGCAATAGTCAGCATATGTTATGGGCAACTAGAAAAACTTTAACTTAAATATAACAGGAGTTCAATATTATTTCCACAAATATTTGAAAGTAGCAAAGAATAATTGAAAATTCTTTCAAATTAAATATTCCACTACCACACCATATTGCAAATATCATCTGTTCATTTATTATTTTCCTGATTTGTTAAGAAGATTATAAAAATGTCAAGTTATAAGCTGTACAGAAATGTTTCCACTTGTTGTTTCACGAATATAATATAAATACTTTTAACAAACCAGTAGATTGTTGTAGGCAAGGAAATAATTAATGATTGTTTATTAGATTGTCTAAGCTACTCCTTCCCTACTTCCTTACCTTAAGCAAACTTTATGATTTTACCGTCGCCGTAAACAGCACATTAATACATTAATGGCGGCACTCTCGTTTTGTCTATTAATTAAAATTTCAGGGCTGAACATTCAGTAGCAGCCAAGGAAAGTAAACCACACAAAAAGGGATTTGTCGACGTGTTATGAATGGAAAATTATATACTTGTTGCATACTATGATTAATGTATGCAAATGTGATGCAAGTAAGCACATGGTACAACACAGAGGATAACATCGGGACCCACCCTTTTTGGAAATGTTAAAACGAGGGCGGTTCCAAAACTAAGACGACATAAAAAAGTTGGAAACATTTTCTTTATTTTTCAACACAATTTCCCTTTTTTCCTTAAAATAGCCATCAACCACAGACTCCGCATCTTCATTGTTAGTAAAACTTTTACAACCGAATAAATTTTTAATATTAGGAGATAGAAAATAGTCCGAGGGAGCTAAATCTGGCGAACAAGTTGCGAACTTTAATTAATTAATTTTGACCATCGCAATAGTGGATGTGTAATTGGAGCATTGTCTTGATAACGTACTTCCTTTTTTGCCAATTGCGGCCTTTTTCCATAATTTTTCATCACTTAAACTCGGCAATAAATTAGCATAGTATTCACCGATGATGGGGTTTCCTTTCTGAAGGCGCCACAGCCTTTCCTGCAGATGAAACCGTCTTCGCCTTCTTTAAACACAATTCCTACATTCCAGTCCACTTCTTTGACTGCGGCTGTTCCTTTGTCTCAGGTGTGAAGTAATGTAGGTCGGAGTTATTTATTACAAGTTGTTGAAACCAAGCGAAACCCCATCACTGGGTATGGATATGGACTTCAATTAAAGCGACTGAGCCGAGCTTTGCGCGAGAAATGCTCACAATACACGGAGAGGCACAAAAAAGTAATTCTTCAGCATGACAATACTCGGCCTCACGTAACCAAGCCCAATAAAATCTATCTGGAAACGCTGAAATGGGAAGTCTTACCCCATCCGCCATCTTCTCCAGATATTGCGCCTTCCTATAGCACTTGTTCTCTTCAATGGCTCATGGTCTGGCCAGAAGTTTCACTCATATGGCGGCATCAAGAAATGGCTAGATTCGTGGATAGCCTCAAAAGATGAACAGTTTTAGCGAGACGGAACTCCAGAAAGATGAGAAAAAGTAGTAGCTAGCGATGGGCAATGCTTTCAATGAATCATTTGCTAGCATGTTTTCATAATAAAGTTGAATTTTTATAAAAAAAAACAGCGAGAACTTAGTTGGGCAACTAATACATCTTATTTAACTTATAAGTAGCATTTTTTTTAAAATTCTGAAAGAATTTTTGTTTTATTGGACCTCCAAGGTTCACGGGGTGTACCTTTAATGTGTACCGTAAGAATGAAGTAGAGTATTTCTTGAGATCCCGAGATATTGACATTCTCTTAGTCTCTGAAACTTATTTCTCGTTAAAAAATTGCTTTCGAATGAATGGATACTCAACATACGATACAAAACACCCCAGTGGCAGAGCTTGTGGAGGAACAGCTGTAATAATTAATGATCAGGTGAAGCACTTCCCTCTACGCGAATATAAAACTGATCACTTACAAGCCACTTCAGTTGCACCAACTGGATTAAACATAATAGTTTCTTCCATATACTGCCCTCCCAAATATGTTATAAGCGAAGACAAGTTTATAGCAGCCGGAGACTACAATGCTAAACATACCTTATTAAGAGCATAACAAGAGAACACTTCATCGTTACTCCTTCCCTCGACCTCTCATCAAACCACTCCCCCACAATTCTCACAGTTTTCAACATTCCCTTGAACACGGAAATCTCTTACCATTTCTCAAACAGGCAAACAAGTTGGTTGAGATACAGGATGTACATAAGCTTCCATCTATGGCAAAACTTTTCTCTCAAAACACCAGATGAAATTCAGTCTGCCATCAACGTCCTCACTACCACAATAACAACAGCGGCAAACTTGGCAACTCCGCACAAGGTCTATGCTAAAACAAAAAATGACTCCTCGTGTCATATTGAATCCCTAATCAAAGAGAAAACGAAAGCGAGAAGACGATGTCAAAAGCAAAGGTCGTCTCGGCCAGTGCAAGTCAGAACTAAGGTCAACTCTGAATGAAAAAAGAGGAATCTCCGAAGCCCGCTACTTATCTCGTCTAGAAGCCACACAAAAAACAAACTGTAGCCTGTACAAGGCAACTACAGCGTCCTATAACACAGGAGTCTCCAATACGAATGAAAGATGGAGGATGGGCAAGGAGTAGTGATGAAAAATTGAAAGAATTTGCTGATCATCTGGAAGAAGTATTTACTCCCAACTATACGATCTCTCGTGTGAATTCAACGATCATTAGCCCAACGGTCACAAATCCCATGAAAATAAGTCTATCTCTCTTAAAGAAAAATGTTCACTCGTTGAAAATGAATAAATCTCCTGGACGCGATAAAATAACAGCAAAAATGATTTCAGAACTTCCCCACAATATCTTAAAATTAGTTTTATTTATATTTAATGCTGTACTTCGAATTGGATACTTTCCTTGATCATGGAAGCTGTCTGAAATAATAATGGTCCCAAAACCTGGAAAGGAACTGTCACAAATCACATCCTATCGACCCATAAGTTTGCTCTCTATATTATCTAAACTGTTTGAAAAGATCTTTCTCCAAATTTTGTACCCCATATTGAAGCAAACCATGTAATACGCAAACACCAGTTTGGGTTTTGCAAGGGTCATGAAACGACAGAACAAGTACACCGTATAGTAACCCAGATCAGAAAAACATTTGGAAATCGGAAATATTGCTCAGCTCTCTTTATAGACATCTCCCAAGCCTTTGATAAAGTGTGGCATGAAGCCTTATTCACAAAATAGTCTCTTTTTTACCGACAAATACCCTCGAGCTCCTAGAGAGCTATCTAAAGGATCGATCTTTTGTAGCATAATCGAATGACTCTATTTCAACTCAAAGAAAAGTTTCAGCAGGAGTTCCGCAGGGCACTATACTAGGCCCTATGCTATATACCATCCACACCTCTGACATGCCTGTTCATTCCCTAATTCAAACCTCAACTTTCGCTGATGACACTGCATTCATGAGCATTAGCACTTGTCCATTAATGGCTTCTAGACAACTGCAGTCTCACATACATACATTAGAATCTTGGCTCGAAAAGTGGAAGATGAAAGTAAATGCCACTAGAAGTGTGCAGGTTATATTCTCTCTTAGATAGAAAAATTGCCCAGCCCTCACTATTCGCGGTAGTACAATACCCGTTCATAACCATGTCAAATATTTGGGTATTCACCTTGACCGACGTCTCAGCTTTAAAAATCACATTGACTCAAAAATCATACAAATTAAAAATGGCTTAACTCCACTGGCTTATTGGCTCCCAGTCTACTCTCAGTTTGGAAAATAAAATCACCATCTACAAAACCATACTGAAGCCAATATGGACATACAGCATCCAATTGTGGGGAACAGCATTGGCTTCTAACATAAATAAGCTGCAGAGAAGACAATCAAGAATACTGCGCCAAATTTGTGGCTCCCCATGGTATATTAGGAATGATAACATACACAAGGATTTAAACATTCCGAGGTAATAGGAAAATTAAGCAGGTCGTATATATCGAAGTTGTCCTCCCACTCAAACCCACTCGTTCAAAACCTTCAACATTCTCCCGGTCATATATGGCTAAGAAGAAAGGACACGCTAGACTTGGTCCGGGGATAAAAAGTTCAGCTCACCAAAAATAAGATCCGGCAATGGCAGGATACTTTAGTTTAAGATAGGATTAAGATTTGAATACTTATTGTAAATTTCAAAAGAAAGATTCAATAATGAAGAAAAAAAATCAATCGGTCAATTTGTATGCAAAAGGAACCGACCAATTTAGCCTACATCGTTGGGTTGGCGGGCTCATGGAGTTTTAGTCGCTATGAATCACTTCGACGGGAAGCGTTGCGCATTTTACGAGAACTCTCGTTCATATATATATTGCCACTAGGCTACTATATTGTGCTGAATATGAACTACGGCAAATTAGTGAAGCTCCGAGTGCTAATTTAATTAAAATATGGGTAAAGCGTTTTGAAGAGACCGATTCAACATTTAAACCACAAGCTAATGGACGCCCAAGAACATCTAGGACCGAAGACAATGTTGAGAGAGTTATGGAGTCAGTAAGAGGAAATCCACAAATGTCGACTCGCAAGAGATCGTCCGTCTTACAATTATCGCGACGAAATTTGCAACGAATTTTAACATTGGATCTTAAACTGCGTCCATATAAGCTGCATTTAACACAAGAATTGAAAGAGTCTGACTTCATAGCAAGGCTCGCATTTGCTAATGAAATGCTTAATCGATTTTCCAATTTTGACAATATCCTTTTCTCTGACGAGGCTCATTTCCTTATGAATGGGTTGGTAAACCGTCAAAATTGTCGTTACTGGAACAGTGAAAATCCCAAAATCAAACACCAGAAACCACTAAAGTGACAGTATGGGCAGCAATCTCTGGCAGAGGAATAATTGGTCCTTTTTTCTTCGAAAATGCGTGGCGCCAAAACGTCACGGTTAATACGGAACGCTATGTTGAGATGTTGGACGGATTTTTGGCTCCAGAAATTGAAAGTTCAAGAATAGTGAATTCCAGAACTTGGTTCCAACAAGATGGAGCTACCTGTCACACATCAAATGACTCCATGGCGGTGGTGAAGCAGATGTTCCCTGGCAGACTGATTTCGAAAAGAGGTGATGTTCCATGGCCCCCACGTAGTCCAGACTTGACGCCTCTTGACCTTTTCTGTGGGGATACCTCAAACACAAAGTCTACAGTACTAATCCAAGAAAACTCGTTCAGCTCAAGGAGAATATCCGTGGTGAAATGGCAGCCATTGCACCAGTATTACTGAAGAAAGTTTTCAATAATTTTCGTTAGCGGTTAGAGAAGTGCCGTCGTAGAGAGGGTCACCATTTAGATGATGTTATTTTTAAATTACTCTACCATTTATTACTCTATAATGCCTTAGATTTATTTTAACCATACCTTTTGTATTTAATTTTTAATCTATTTTTTAAATATGCACGTTCTATTGCGCCACCCTGTATATAGTTTTTTTTTTGTTTTGGATACTGCCTATACAGTATCTGAAGTCTACAGTATTACCTGCCATATATTTATTGTATAAATTTAAAAATAAATTGATGGAAATATTAAATTTCTAATATTTTGAACAAAGTCTCTGTAACTATTTAGCCATTATGTATGGTTATAAAAAAAGTTCTGAATTAAAATCACTCCAACGGCAACAGAATAAAGTACTAAAAGCTGTAGCGAACTTGCCAATTTCGTTTTGTACGCTTTTTCTATACTCGTATGGAGATGTTCATCCAATAGTTTTGCCAGCATATGGTTATTATAAATTATAATTGCTAATATATGTTTTAAAATACTTGCATAGCATTGGCCATCACACGACAAATTTTTCCTGAAATTAGTACATCTTCAATACGAGAAATAATGAGCATTTAAGAGTAGCTCTGTGTCGATCTGAAACGAAATAACAGCGTATAGAACATTCTGATATGTTATATTATATTATAGTACAATATTTTACCACAATAGTTAAAATCACTAGAAACACTTTCATTATTTAAATCATCAATGAAAAGCTATTTATTGCAAAATGACGAAGAGCTTCTGGTATGAATTTTGAGCTCATGTTAAAGTACATGTTGAGAAATTAGATTTTTCATAAATTTATTTGTATTTTATAGAAAAACTAGGATTATTACATAAACAAATTTGATGCAATTATTTTGCCAACAAGTCTCCATAATGTCAAGCGGCGTTGATGCGTAATTTGTATGAAGTTTGTTTGATATAATAAATTTACAAAAAACAAAAAAAAAATCGAAATATTTAGTACATCTGTTTACTATATTTCAATCCTAAAACAGACCTTTTTTCATTCAGTTGGGTGAAAAGAAGGTATAAATATGAAACTACAATATTTTGGTTCCAAACTAATATCATATCCAAAACTTATTCAGGTTTGGAACTGCTAATTAAAGTGTGAGGATATCTAATGGATTTGCACAGTTCGAAATAATCTTTAAATGTACTCTCTTATTTTCTTACGTAAATTTGTACTTTCTCATAACAAGTTAAACGATTGTTTTATCTATTTTAAAAAATAACCATGGTTTCAAAGTCTATTAATAACATCCATGTCTACTTATGCTAAATTATGTCAAAGTTGAAAACCATTCGCCTCAGGCACATGCCCATAAATTACAATAAACTCCAACTTAAATCATTTTGTGCTAAAGCAGCGATAAAATTTCACCCTAATTTCGTAACGTGAATACATTATTCGCTATTTCCTGCTAATTAATTTCATTGTAATAATATAATTAAATATTTGCATAAAGTAAACGCCAATGCAAACCGCGAATTAAAGCAGAAAGTGGTTAATTGCATTTGGCGTCGGTTCCACGTTACCCTTCCCCACCAACTCGTTCTAACACGTACATTTTCGAAACCAAAGAGGAAAGTTAAACAATTTTGCATGGAAAATACCCAGATACGAAAAGCATTCAAATGAAAATCTCACTCAACTCCACCCACTGGCGTTCGACAAAAAAAGATTTGTTCAAACCGTTACAGGAACGTGAACGAAAACTTTTCGACAAACTTCAAATTGAACAAGTCATAAATTCAAATGTTGCAATCAAAAGTACTGGCTGGTATTGTAATTGAGGATAATTTTTCGCTTGAAATAACATAAAAAGGAAACCAAAAATCACACAGTTTAACAGCACGGAGTGATAGAACCTCATCGTGGCGTTGTAAAATTAGGCGGGATATTCATTGTTAAGGTATTCTTACACATAGATGATGTCACGTTTCCAGTAAGAACGGTGGTAAACAATTTTAGATTTAAATTACGTAAAAGCACATAAAAACGCAGACAAACTCGCAGTGCTCTTTCACAGCTTAATTTGAATTTGTTACCGCCAGTTGAACAATTCAGGCGGAAATAATGAACATTCTCATGTATTTTTCTTTAAATTTCTAGTGAAAGACTACAACATACGGATTTTGGAGTATGTAAATCACATAGATAATATGAATAACCAATGAACAAAATGTTCGCCTCAACCATAATTACTTTATGTAACTTGAAGTTACTGATCAAGCTTTTGAATTGCAGGAGAATACATTCTTCGCTAAACAAGTTACTGGTCTCAATATTATTTGATATGAATTGAGCACTCCTCCACTTAATACTAAACCAAAAAAAAAAAAAAAAAAATTAAAACTTTCGCCTTTTTCCTTTGCTCGATCTTCATACAAATACAATTTTCCCTCATTACCACTACAATTGTAACAAATCTCAAAATTTGTAAAGTACAGCAGAAAGCCCACTTTTACTATCCATTAAGTGATTTCAAAGCCGCCGGTCTGGCAGGACTGTCACCTGTTAAATACCTTTCATCTGAAGTGTTATTTATTTAGTGAAAATATTGCCCTTTACGAATATGGATCATTTAACAACCGAAGAATGCGTAAAAATAGCTAAAACTTACTACAAAAGCTATGATTCAAACGTGGTGATTATGGCCGTCATAATCGATCTACTATGCAAGGTTATAAAGATATTTGAAGAGACTGGAAGCGTTGTAGATATGATCAGGCCTGTGCATCATCGCAGTGTACGCACTACCGAAAATAACGCTTTTTCTAAAACGACGCTAGAGAAAACGTTACTGTCAATTCAGAGAGCTATCGCCGTATGATAATCGACCTTTGTTGGCCTGCAATTGCAGATTATGAATTGGATGATATGTGGTTTCAATAAGAAAGTGCCATGAGCTACATAACACGACCGATTTAGACTTCATTGCATGAGGAGTTTCCAGAAAGCGGAATTTCACGTTTTGGCGGCGTCAATTGGCGTTATTAGACTTTTTTGTGGATCTACATCAAAGTTTGTATTCACGCGCATAATCCCAAAACGTTGAAGTATTTGAAAATCAACATTAGTCAAATGATTGCCAAGATATCGCCCGAAATGTGCGAGAAAGTAGTTGAAAACTACCCCAAAAGGATCCACTGCTGCAACACATCCAGAGGTGGATATTTAAATGGCATTGTGTTTCGTACATAATGACAAGATCCAAGCATTAGAAACAAATATAAGTTTAATCGAAATCATAGCTTTATGTGTGTTTCATTTGACTTTACTCTTGAAACCGGAAGATGGATATTGTGCAATATTGTGCAATTTTCATTGCGTTCCGTTAATTGTCGAAAATGTTGACAAAATAGTAGAAATAGTAGAATAGCTTAAAAAGTTGTGTGAAGCCACTTGAATAAGGCAGGATACAAACTGAACCTCTACCTGTGGATGGTACTCGTACACAAGTTAGCGTAAAAAACCTCATGGACCGAATTTCCAAGATCGACCTATTTCTGAGGCGGAAAGTGACTAACTATGAAAAGTAGGTCACATACAACAACGTCAAGCGAAAGTGGTTGTGGTTGAACCTCGATGAAGCGGTGCAAACCGTGGCCAATCCAGGATTAGGGGTCAGGAAATTTTTTCTATGTATTTGGGTGATATCGGCAGGGAATCATTTGCTTTGAGCTGCTCCCATACGGCCAAACTCTTAACTTGAACCTGTACTATTAACAACTGGAGCGTCCAAAGGAAGTGATCGACCGAAAGCTTTGTCTACTAGGAAAGAAATTGTATTTCATTGGAACAATACCGGGCTATATATATACACAGTGATCCGCCAGACGCTGTGAAATTTTGATTCATTTTTGGTTTCTTATACATACATTCAACTTATAGTTCGAACCTGGCATCAAGTGATTGCCATCTATTTTTGTCGATGGCGAATGAGGCATAATGGAACTACCTTCAAAATGGCTACAAGTTATCGAACAAAACGTTTCATATCTGGAGTGAATCTGATCATTTTATCTATGCTATAGGAATCCCACATATCACGTCATATTAAAATAATGGATTTCTTTTTAATACGCCTTATATTTAAGCAACTGGTGATCATTTACGATCTATCGTCGTCAAAACCACTTAGTTATATAAAATAAAATTGAATTTTCTATACAGTAAAAATAAATAAATGAAATACATTGATTAAAAGAAAAGTTATTCGAATTTCTTATTGTAGCATAATTAATGCGTCAGCTTGTATTTTTAAATCTTGGCAATCCAATTGCAAGCCAATGTAATGTACAAAAATTGAAGTAACTCCATTTTATGAATGTGGAATTACCGAATTTTGGAATTTCCAAACTGACAGCCTCTTCGCAATCCTCGGGATGTGCCAAGTTTTGATAAGTTTAGTAAAAATTTGCAACCACTATCGTATCTACCAGACAGACAAAGAAACAGACTCGGCTAAATCGACCTAAAAATCATTAAATCCTTTTCATCAAACGATGGTATCTTAGCAGCTTCCTTCTGGGAGTTATTATTAATTTTATTTTTTTCTTTTTCTTCCTTGGTCTTTCCAGGTGAAAATATAAAAGACGTGAACAGAAATGAGAGTATTGACACCTTTATTTAGGGCTGACAACAATTGGCTAATGAAAAGGTAATTCGTAATTAATATCGTAATTTTACTTTAAGATTTGTTCTTCGACTGCCACATATTTTGTACTAAATATAACACATTACGAGATTTCACGAAATTTGTTAATCAAATGAATATCGCTCTTTTACGATTCGTCCACATTGAATTGCATAAAAAAATAAAATATTATATATCAGAAATAAAAAAAAAATATTTCATTTGGTTCTTTTTCCATACTCCGAAAATTTATAAAGAAGAACCTTCCTATACCCAAGGAACAAATAATTTTTGCAACCCTTCTAGTGTTAACTTAAACGTCCTTTAAAATTTTTGGAAAAAGTAGACTAAGTTAAAATGTTCCTGCTGAGTCCAATACCAAAATTATCAAAATCTTATTAAATTCCTATAAATCTGAAACTTTTGCGCCCTTCAGAATATAAATACATTTATGCCCAACAGAAATGTTGGTTTGCCAAGATTTGCCTCTTGTATGCGCTGCATTTGCATTTGGTCGACACTGATATACATGAAATTGTTTATAACATAATAAGGATAATTCTACGACCCCATATCATTTTCCTTATCCTTTTATTTACACGAGTAATTAGTCGTGCGTTAAACTAGTTTACTTTTGAAATTTATTACTGTATCGTGGCCGTAATATGGAAAAAGGTCATGGTTTCCAGTTCTTTCTTTGAGGGTAATCTCCGTATTACACTCTGCCATTGAACATATGCGATGGCAAGAAGTAGGTCACAATTTCATCTGAGAAAGAGCTGACGGAATGAAAACACGTACATATATCATCATAAGAATTACGGAATTATGGCTTTTGTGACTTAAGGAATGTTCACTTTTCAAAAGACATTGCGGGCTGTAAATGCGGATTCTTTAATATTTGTTCCTGCTAATCAGAAAACAGATGATATGCGGTTGCAATACCATTTCAAGGAAAACGTTAAATGTTTGCACTTAGTCTGAAAATGAAAGTTTATTAATATTGTCCGACAATCAAATGGAAATGAATGAGAAATAACATGAGAGGAATGAATCATGTTTTTTTAGTTGATAATAATTAAAACGTTGAAAACTTTGAAGTTTTAGGGTTAAAAATATGTTGAGTTTGAGTTGGAAAAGAAAAAAATAAAAATAAAAAATCTTAAGGGCGGTCCCAAACCTAATCAACATAATCACAAAAAAAGCCCAAAAAAGTTGGGAAAAATTCTCTTTAGTTTTCAACATAATCTTCTTGTAGCTCAATATACTTTTTCCTGGTTATAGTGAGAACTGTGAAACTCCTTTAAATTGTCATCAACCGCCCAGAAAAGTTGGGAAAAATTATCTTTATTTTTCAAGATAATCTCCTTTTAGTTCGATACACTTTTTCCTGTTTACCATAAGAACTGTCAAACTGCTTCAAATAGTCATCAACCGCCCCGAAAAGTTGGGAAAAATTCTCTTTATTTTTCAACATAATCTCCTTTTGGCTCAATACACGTTTTCCTGTTTACCATAAGAACTGTCAAACTCCTTCAAATAGTCATAAACCACAGAATCCATGTCTCCATTCCTGGCAAATCTTTTGCTACCGAGCAATTTTTTTAAGTTTGAAAATAGAAAATAGTCCGAGGGGGCTAAATTTGTCTTGATGAAATACGGTCTTTTTCCACAATTTCATCAGCTAAACGCTGCAATAAATTAGCATATATGTATATCTTATATGCTATATATCTTCCTTTCCGAAAATAATCATTAAAAAATATTCCATACGTATCCCAAAAAAACTGACGCCATGAGCTTGCCTGCAGATGGACTTGTCTTCGCCTTCTTTGCCCACGATTCGCCCATTCTAGCCCACTGCTTCGACTGTGGTCGTTTCTCTGTCTCAGGTGTGAAGTGGTGGGCCCATGTCTCATCCATTGCTATAAATTGACGCAAAAATTCGTCTTTATTGCGTCGTTTATTGAAACATCGCCAAACACTCTGTTGAAACGTTTTCACGACACTGTTTTTGTTTTATCAAAAGCAAGCGCGGCATCCATCTTGAGCACAGCTTTTTCATCTTCAAATCTTCGGTCAACATACCATGTATAGAACTTTTTAAAATGCTTATCATTTCAGCTAGCTCACTCACCTACAACCGAAGATCATCCAATACCATTTTGTGAATTTTTTTTACCGTGTCTGACGTAAACACCTCAATTGTTCGACCACTTCGGTGTTCGTCTTGGCAGCTCGTACGGCCTCGTTTAACCTCTGCTACCTAATATTGAATTAGAAATATTGAATTACATAACGGTGATCAATGTCAATTTTCATGTTTACAGATTCACTGAGATCGTTCAATTAAAAATGCTAAACAACGTGGCACCTTGAAACTTAAAACATATATTAGTGCCATCTATATGCCAGGTTGGCTAGTCTTCGGACCGCTCTTGTTCTAAAAGACAAATGCAGAAGTTTTAGTCAGATCACGTCCTTTACTTCACTTCCTTTTTCCTTCATGCAAAAGTGCAAGAAATTACATCTTAGGAATCTGAGGAAATGGTATAAAAATGAAAAATTGATACAAAAAAGTTTTGAGAAGAAGTGCTACAGTATTGTTAATAAGGACATAATCATTTAACACATCAGCCCGCAATCCATAATACGTTTACCACAATTTTATCCTGATTTTTTCTTGGAGCTGGTTTGTATTCTGAATAAAATTCTTAATTGAAATTGTACTATCAACTTAAGTCTAATACTGTTCCATTCCTTCCTACAATTCATATGAACTGAATAGATTAGACTTATAATCAAAAATTCTTTCTAGAAAAATTTAATGCTAGAATTTTTAGAAATTGCTTCTGCTTTTAGAAAATAACTAATGCCACTAATTTCAGCAAAAATAGACCAGGATGATTTTTTAAATCACTTGTTAAAGAATGTCATATTTAATGCAAAAGGTGGGCAAATTTTATATATAACTATACTATTTTCTATATGACTATACTATTGAAACCGAAAAATCAATATGTCCGGGTTATTAATTTTTCGGTTTCAAAAGAATAGTTAAATAAAATACACATAAAGCTAAGATTTCGATAAAACTCTTGCATTAATTCAACAATCATTCACATGATCGCAAGTTTAATCTCGCATACAATCACGAACGCAAGTAGTTTAGTAATGGATTAGCCTGGTTAAACTGTATGTGAGTCTAAAAATTGAATCCGTGTAAACTCACTGAATGTGAGAAACTCCCCCAAATCTCATTCAAAGAATGCAAGGACATTCTTCTTTTTTTATTTGTTGATAAAGAGCTAGAAGTTTGCTATGCATCTTCTGGCAAATTACACACTTTTGCAAAAATGGAAAAAGATGATGGTTGAAGGTATGTCAGTTCACTTAACCGAAATTTCTATACTGATTTTATTTATTTATTTTTTTTTTATAAAAGCCAAAACAGATTATTATTTTATAATTTTGTTACATAATCAGAAAAAACAAATTTTTACTTGAACCAATTATTTTTGGTACACAATTTGTTTATCACCCATTTGCATTAAAACTGCATAAAGTGGTATTTAATTGGCCACATTTAGATTTCTTTCCAACTCACTACAATTTACCTATGTAAAAAAAATCACTCGAACATAGTTTCATTTGGTAGTGTCTATGAGGATGATATGATGACAGATATTTTACCAAAGGAATTAAAGATGAGGGTGAAAAACGAAATAGGATTAGTAGGAAGTATTACTTGTGCTGCAATATACGGGATATAGAACAAAACACTTTGGGGATTTCAATATTTTTTTTGAGGTGCTCTTCAGGATGAGAGACAAGACTTTATTCCACTGAGGTTAGATGAGAAGTGAGTGATAAGAAGACTAAAAAGTGTTAGGCATTGTAAGCCAGAGTTGTGGAGCAATTCTCACTGCTAGAATGTGGAAGAAAGATTTTGGCAAGACATTTTTCAAGATAGTGAAAAGAGATATATCATATAAGAGAGTGGCAAGAGATAAATTTCGGTGCAAACTCGGACTTTTTTAGTTCAGGCGTAAACAGCTAGTACTCATTGAACTTTATTGCTCCTTGAAATGTCAGTGGTGTTAACTTCAGCGTGTACAGCGTTCAGTGTCAATTACTTATAAAAAAAAACCATGTTTATGTACGCCTAATTTAACATTTTGCTTGCTAGCTGGAAATAAGTATACGGTGAGTTTTTAATCGCAGTTTTTTCTTTTAAAGGTCACTCAAATTTGCATCATGTATTAAAATTTTTTATTGGAATCGATAAATTGGTCTTTGCCAAATAAATAGAAATAGAATTAATAGGTGGTATTGCTTGTGCTGCAATATACGGGATATTTTCCTATTTTTCTAATGGAACAAAACACTTTGGAGATTTCAATATTTTTTCTTGAGGTGCTCTACAGGAAGAGAGACGCGACTTTATTTCACCGAGGTTATGATAAGTGAGTTAAGACTAATATGTAATAGGCATTGTAAGCCTGCGGGAATGTGGGAGAAAGCTTTGGGGAAGCGATATTAAAAGATAGAGACATTATATTACAAGTCGACGGATGTGGAATAAAGATTCCGGGGCAAACTCTGACTTTTTTAGTTCGGACGTAAACAGGTGTTAACTTCACCATGTACAACATTCAGTATCAATTAATTATAGCAAAACCCTCTTTATGTACGTTTAATTTAACATTTTGCTTGTTAAGCGAAAATAAGTATATATCACAAATCCTGGTTCCTCATATGTCGACCATTAACATAAGTTGACTACAAAAAACTTAAGCCGAATATAGTCAACCTATTTGAGCGCATACACCACATATTTTCTTCTACAAATAATAATTTCTTGTTCAAATCCTTAACTATAACTTTTAATACAACAAATATTAACTATCACACTTGTTTCCTCTCCTAGCAATTAAGTGAAGTGTTATGTTTCTCATGTCTTCACACTCATAACAAATCGTCAGATTCTAAATCCATTTTTAAAATATACACGCACATTATTATAGTAGTAGTACATACATATATACGATCAATAAATGCCATCAATTTATAGTAACTGACACTGGCTCTGTGCCTGTACTCTTGTTCGAGTGGCATAAACTTCATGTTATAACCAATAAGGCCTGAAGCAAAAATCTGTCATGTCGTCTATGTCAAGTTATTGTTTTGTGGCCCTTAATGTTCGGGATTGGAATACATGAATCCCTTTGTAATGGTTTGTAATAGCTTAGAGGTGTCCTTAGCAGCTAATGCGTAGGATGTGAACTGCATGTGCCAATCGCATTAATGGCATTACTATCACTGATGCATGTAGACACATATGAGTACAGGGTGGCGCACCAAATATGCTACAATAAGAAATTCAAATAACTTCTTTCAATCTATGTATTTCATTTATTTATTTTTATTGTATAGAACATTCGATTTCATTTCATATAACTAATTGGGTTTGAAGACGACAGGCCATAAATGAGCTCCATACTCATTTACGCATATGTGGCAATTGATCAGAAAATTATTCATTTCGGCCTGATGGGTTGAATTCGGGATCGCCTAAATTATAGTTTTAATGCACTGCTACAATTCTTCCAAATACCTTGGTTTCGTTTTGTACACCTCCAGTTTGACATAATTCCATAGAAAAGTCTGATGCAGTCAGGTCAGGTGACTTTCGGGGCCAGCCGAAAGTAGAGTTTCTGGATATTTATTTGTTTGGGAATTTTTGTTGGAGCTCCGCCATAGCAGGTCTGCCTATGTGTGCGCAGTTACTCCATGTTGCTGGAACCAAATGCTGTAGAAACAGATACGTCTACGGCACACTTTTAGGTAAAAAAAAACTATTTCCACATCCTTCAATAACGGTCCCTGCTGGTATTGGTCATTGTGTTTGTAACACGATTCGTGCGCCATCCTGTACCTAAGTGCATGGAATTACAAATGCATGTTATAAGCCGACATTGTTTACGGTTTTTCTTTCGTATAATGCTAACTACTAAGTTTACATTTGATGAGGAAGACAGTTTCGATTTCTCTATACGGTAAAATTCAATTAATTGTATCTTAACTTATTCGACTTGATCATATTAAGAGCGGCTTAATTAAATCATATATAAATAGAGAGCGCACATTAGAAAGAATCTTATAGACTCCAATTCGTTGCAATAAATTTTGACGGAATCTCAAAGATCTGATCCTTCCAGTCGAGTTTTGATTCATTCATTGTTATTGATTTACCATGGTGATGATTTGGGGTGCATCTCAAGCAAAGGCGTGGGCGACTTGTGCTCTATTGAGAACACAATGTATGCCACACAATATTTGGACATTTTATGCACATATTTGGCGACCAGTGGCCACAATTTTTTTAGCAATGGTAAACTGACATTCAAGTTTTACCAAGATAATGATCCTAAGCATAAGGCTTTTTAATTTTCATTAATTAATTTATAAAGATAAAAGCTTTAGTAATTAGCTGTAATAAAAAAAAAAAAAAAATATTGAAGTCTTAACCAAAACCTTTTTTTAAGCCTTAAAGTAAAAAAGTATAAAATAATTTCCTTTGTGACAACACTTTCGCGTCAAACTGTATGTTGTTTTTTTCATTACTACTTGTACAGCCAAACGAAATTGCCTTGGTCTTTAAGGGATTAATCACTAACGAGTTTATAAAATTATAAACAGTCATAAACGAATTATAACAGAGGTCCTGAGACCGAGTGAACTAATGAAATTTATTTCAGTATTTTTCCCTTTAAAGGTAATAATAATCACACATGGTCTCAACTTTTCTTCTGTGATTTAAAAATAAGAAAAAGTTTTTCATAACTAAGGTTCGGATACACAGAACTTATTGGTACCAAATAGTATGAATTTGATACTAAATGTGGTTACTACAGCAAATATTATGTACCCTCATCTTGCCTGGTTATCCACGTCTACATTATTTTCATTTAATCTCATGTGTTAACT
>JAHXMU010026036.1:0-23067 GCA_019455685.1 Philornis downsi | reverse complement strand
ACCTAGAAATTTTGCCAACTCAAATCACATTCATTTGTACAACTAAGCTTACTCAAAGTCGACTTAAATTACATCGCGTAAATCTTCAAAATTCCTACCCTGCACAAACTCAGGAGGATTATAGTGAAACATCTCCAAAAATTGTTTGGCAATCACCCTGCCTACGCGTTTATTGAGCGCAGCGGTAGATTTCTCAATAATCTTTTTCATCTGCAATTGTTTATCCAAAAAGAATATCTTCATGTCACCTTACATGTTTGTGGCCTTAACTAACTCTTATGCATCACCCTCAATTTGACATGTCCAAGGAGGTGAATTTTAAGTAGATGAACAACCGTGTCCATATGCGACTTGCCTATGAAATGGTTATTGGCATTTAACTGTCTACTGCAGAAAAAACATATTTGTGACCTAAGTCTTTGAAATATTACTATAAATAAACATTTAAATATACTGGAACTTGGGTTTGAACAAAAAAAAGAACAAAGTTGTTTCAAGTTGTTTCAAGTTGTTTCAAGAAAGAGTTGTTTCAATATTTGATATAAGAGTCAAAAGCATTCAATTTTTTTGTTTTAATACCGGCAACCATATCATACAGTATTAATGATGATAAATGTTGGTGTTGTTTTATGTAACGGAAATGACAGTATAATCAATTATGATTTTGATTTCATTTGGAAACTTTCGATACCAAAAAAGAAGAGCAAACCAATTGTTTAAACAAATAAATAAAAATCCTGAAAGAATAAACTAAAATTTGAAGTATTCGAAGTGTTTGAAGTATTTTTGCTTTACACGATTTGGTTTTTGACTTCAGACAGATTTCAGTTCTAGATCAGGTTAAGGAACGAAACCAAATACTACAAGTCAAAACATCTGGTTCATTATGTTTTGATACCAGCACATATACTTCAGCTAATAAACGAATCCAAGAATGAAATGAATGAGACGAGATTAAACTGTCGATATTCTTCTAAACAAAGTTACAAGCTCAGAACCGAAACGAAGCTAAAATTTCTTGAAAGTCTTTGATGAAAATACAAAAATGCCAAATTGTAGGAATTTTATGATGCCGTAGGAATTGTTAATTCCATTGACGTGAATATGTTATCTATTACTGCATTCTTCAAATTAAATGTGCATCAATTTTCTTCCTAGTATGGCCTTTCTGAGTCCTTGTTAATTGTATATGTATGCATCATATTTTGCAAAGTATATTAAATAAGATTTAGCTGGAAATTCTGAAGATTTTCTGTAAACACAACATTCAGTTCAACTCAATATGTGTAGCATAATCTTGGATAATAAGTAGTACGAGGTGTACTTAAAAAATAAGGTCAATTTTCATATTTCGCGGGCTACATACTCGTACATTCGACTTTCGATTATTATTTTTTTTATGTTGGTACACTCGTCCCGAAGATATGTTGACGGTTTTATCTATATAGCATGTTTAGTTTTTTTGTGAGACGCATAAATTAGACAAGTGTTTTGCGTGTTCGGCGATTTTCTGCTATCGAAAAAAACGGTCAAAGAAGTTGCGTCAAATTTTGTCAAAAAAATGGAACTAAGTGCTCAAAAACACGTGAAACGTTGACAGTGGCATACGTTGTGAGTACTCTGAGTCAAAAAAATGTTTACAAATGGTACAAGGTCTTCACAGAAGGTCGAGAAGATGTGAATAACGACACTCGCTCTGGACGCCCCAGCACATCAACAACCGATAAAAATGTTGAGAAAGTGAACAAAGTTATTATGGAAAATCGTCAAATCACAATTAGAGAAGTTGCTGAGGATCTCTGCATATCGGTTGGCTCATGTCATGCAATCTTTTCGGAAAATTTTGGCACGAAGCGTGTGGCAGCGAAATTCGTTCCAAAATTGCTGAATTTTGACCAAAAAAACGCTGCATGAGCATCGGTCGAGAATTGTTAAATGACGTCAGATTTGCTTAAAAGGGACGTAAGTGGTTACGAATCATGGGTATATGGTTATGACGTTTCTATGTCCAAAGCCCAATTGTCCCAATGTAAGAGTCCAGGAGAGCCAAGACCAAAAAAAAGCACGCCAACTTCTATCAAATATCAAGGTTTTGCTTACTGTCTACTTCGAGTAGTTCTTACCATAAGGTCGTACAGTAAATAAGAACTACTACCTTGAAACTATGTGCCGTTTGCCCGAAATTGTAGAAAAATTCATGACTTTTGCATCATGATAATAATGCACCTGCTCACTCGTCTTTGCTTGCGGGATTATTTGGCCAAAAACAACACCGTTGTCATGCGTCATCCACCGTATTCACCAGATTTTTCCAGACCAATGAGAGGTCTGAAGACACCTATGAAAGGACGGCGTTTTGCGATAATTGAGGAGCTACAAACCGAATGGCTGAGAAAGCTCAAGGAAATGCCAAAAAGTGCATATCAGAACTGCTTCGAGAATTGGAAAAACGCTGCCACAAGTGTGTTATATCTGAGGGGAACTACTTTGAAGGAAATAAATTAGAAATTAATGAATAAATAAATATTTTTTGAAAAAAAAGAAAATACACCTTATTCTTTGAACACACCTCGCATATCTGCACATTCTTTCATTCTATCAAAATTATGTTCAAAGCTTTTTTGCAAAATTCCACGAAATTTCTTAAATCTTAAATATCAAAAAAGACCGTTTAATCTCCTCAAAATATTTGACCCAGTTCTCTGAGCCAATACTATCGAATATCATGGTTATTATTGTGAAATATTATTGAAATGCTGGAAAAACCTTAAAAATGCCATTGAATTTAAGGGAAGCAATAAAAAGAGCACTATCCACAATGCAAAACCAAACCAAAAAAAGGCTTACCACCATTCTATATGGACTTTCGTTTCCAACTTTCGTTTTCGAATTCGTTTTCAATATGCGTGCCATATGCAAGGCATAAAAGGAAGCTCTAATGAATAGACTACCAACATGCACGTGCATACATACATGTTTTGCCAGTCAGAATATTTTACCAAATATAAATCCTCTTATTATATGGTTTGAAATGGAAGCTTCTGCCTGTTTTCAACCGTTTTGTGATGGGGTGGGTGGTAACCACATGCGGTGATGATGGTGATTATCGGGCCCGAATCATAATTTATAGAATGTTGAATTTATACTGAAAAATTTAAACCTGTAATAGTGTTAATGTTCGCCGACATTAAATATTACTTGACCACATTCAATTCAATAGTAATTTAATTTATATCATACACGGATATATATTTTTTTTAATAAATTGTGCCCTAAGGTAGGCAATACAAAAACATATATTTTCTACATGCTCTTTAAATTTTTGCTTTGTGAAAATGGTTTCATTCAATATGCTACAATTTGCAGTATATTAAACTTAATGTAAAGCTTTATTAGCTCGAAAACATTAACTAAATAATGCATAATAATGCTTCGTTTGTAATGCAGCGGCTTAATATGAAATGAATTGTTCTCTCTTTGTTGAAATACATTTCCAGTGAAATTAAATTATGTTCACTTTACACAAATATTTAATCTTGTATAGTTTATCAACTCGCTTACTCATTACTGTCATCATTATCTTCATTATATTTAATTATTTTGTAGTTTGAATGCACAAAATTGCAGGGGCAACTATGAAACAGTGGTGAAATTAACTGCAGGTGTATAAATATGTATATATGTATATTAATATGTATATATATGTATATATATATATATATATGTATATATATATATATACATGTAGTTATGAGCATATGTTTGATGACAATACTCGTGGCTATTTTTATTTTATTGAAAATATATATATTCACCTGCAGTTATCTCTGCACACAGGATTTAAATTAATTTTAACTCATACAAAGTACATCTCACACATACACATTGAGTCTTCTAGAACTTACGCAATGCAGGATAATGACAAAAGTTAATATGTTGCTTAAGGCTTAAAAGCGCCATTTAGCAAACGTTTCGTAAATCTTCCTTGCATATCGAAAATAAATTATCATTTCTTTCTAATAACTGTTGCCTAAATAAAGTCTTTGAATTTTCAGGCTCACCTGCTTATATACGATCAACCTAAATGTATGCTTCAATTATCATACTTTTGACTTTTAATCCCTGAATTTTCTATCATACCATGGAATTTAAATAAACTGAAAAACCTTGAAGGCATAACATTCTTCTCCAAAGTTTTGTATTAAATTCATGTTAATTCTTTAATATTATTACTTATTAAATGGAAGCAATGTGTTGGATAACCTTATTTTGTCATGCTGCAAATGCGATTAATATTAAAAGCAGTAATAAAACCATAACTAGGTCACACACGTTTTGTTATAATTTAATATTAATTTATATTAAATATGTATAATCTGGCTTCAGGTATGCTATGACATGTCAACTTAATACAAAGTCCCCAAAAAGTTTCCACTACTTGTTGGCAAACGTTCATAAGGGTGTAAATTTGATTTTAAAATTACTAGAACGCGCATAAAGTTTTATGTTGTATGAACAATTTAAGAAATAAGGTTGCACAGGAAGCTGAAAAAGGACTGCTTAATATTACGCACAGTGGCCGATAATACTCTACTCTCTGTCGAAGAGTAATTTTTGGCATAGACAACTTTTTTTCTACTGCTTAAGATTCATAGTGTTGTGGACAATACAAATTGTCACACACTACGTCTGTCGACTATCACTATAAACTGTTAGAAAAATACTGACGAAGCAAATATTTCTATTGGGAGTTTTATCCTTTCCGACTAGACTAAAATGTTTCCACTTGTGATGCCTGTGAGCCATAACGTCTTGGGCGAAGTTGCAGTGTCAGAAAGGCTCTTTTCTTATACATGTTGCAGAGCATCTGGAGACTGTTGCTTCGTTAAAAAACTTAAATATATATTTTTATAAATCATATAAATTATTTTTCTTTCTTTATTTATTTGAAATATTTGAGTGAGTTTAAAAATAGAATGCATGTAAGCTCCCTGAAAGTGAGAAGCTTTCCTATATCTTATTCTTGGGATGCAGAGGAAATGTCGGTCAAATAGATTGCATTAAATTAGCAAAATTTATGGTTTTTTACATACAACTTCCTGTTTGAAAAAAAAAAACATAGTTATAACAGGTCTGGCTATGGGCTAAGTTGAACCGGATGTACGAGATTCCTTCGGCGTGATGTATTTTAAGAAAAGTTATTAGTTTCTTTGGAATCTAATATTTGAAATATGATGAATCGAAACGTAAAACAGTGAGTTTATTTCAATTTTGAAAATATAACAAGAAAACACGATCACGACCAGTACATCCTATGTTGCTGGAAAGCATTTCCTGAATATGACAAATATGATCGTTTTTAAAATTACATTTAAGAAATAACAAACACTGGAGAAATGAGTGCTTGATAAAACTATATCCGTACCAAAATCTCGTTAGGCGCAAAATGTCAATTCCGAAATCATCGGTGGGTTATTCTCAATATGAATTTAAACTTTTCGAATTAAAAAAATAACTTTTGAGCAATTTTGTATTTATTTCGTATTTTTTTATTTTATTTTATTTTGTTTTATTTTATTTATTTTTTTTTATTTCAATAAAATTTGTTTGTACCTGCCGACCCGACTCATTTGCAAGTGTATTCTCTGCAGAGGTATCAAACAAATTCTTAAAGTTTACCTAAAAGTATGCTTCAATTTGTACAACTCGATGTGACCACGTCGTATACTTTATGCATTGTAGCTGCAGTCTCGTCTAATTACTTACCATTCATTGGAATGAACATGTTTCTGTTATGATAGCAGAAATGCTGTGAACCTGACTTCTTCAATATGCTGCCAATACTCTCTGTCTGGCAATGATTTAACTCATATCGAACTATGTCTCGTTCACATCAAAGTCAGGCATGTTTGTTCTTAACCCTCTTAGAACGTATAAACTCTATTCCGCATAGACTATGAAAACTTAAATAGAAAATGCTCTGTGTAATTGCAAACATGATAGGAACACAACACAGATGCAAATTAAAAGTGCAGGAGACTGTGAACGAAAAAAAAAAATAAATAAAACGATAAATTCCAGACATCAGCAGCAAATCATGAACAAATCGCAAGCAACTTATATAAGTACATCAATGTGTGTATAAATACGTATGGCATCCATGAATGCATGTGCTTACATAATCATTGATATACGACTGTGTTTGTGTTTTACCGTCTAGCTATCACTGTAGGTAGCTAGCAGTGTAGTAATTATGCATAAGAACCGAAAGAAAATCATTCCTATCATGAGATTGATATAGGCGGGTCATAATCAAAATCCTTTTGTATTCATAAGTATAACATTTTGCCAACACGTAGGAGGAAAAGCGTAATATGGTGAAAGATAAAAATTTGTTACGTGATTTTGGATTTGCTACTTATTTGTTAAGTTATGGGAGCAATCAATGTTCGTTAGAGATAGTTTACAACTACTACCCCACAGGAATAAAACGGTTGTCATCATGTTTAGTATAATATAGACAAAAGACTTTCGAAAACTAAATTATAGCACTTCCTGGAGGAAAACAATGTTTCTAATCTTGACTCCAGGTACTTAATTGGATATATTGCAGAATTCCACAAGCGTTCCCTCCTCTCCAACTAATCACAACACAATTTTATTATGATTCAACACCCTGGTCTTTCCAATGGAGTCTATGTCGCCAACTTTTATGTCGTCCATTCATTGCCAAGTGGCATCTGAAGCTAGACCAAATTCGTCCATTTGCGCAACGTGACTTAGCCAACGCAATCGTATTGTATTTTGATGCGCTTAACTGTGTACAGTTCACTCAGCTTCCTTTTCAGTGTTTTCTCTGGAGAGTACCGACGGTTACTCCATCTGTCTGCGCATGCGAACAAACCAAATACTACTACCACAGGAATTAAAATATGGTACTGGTTGACTTCTAATTGTCGAGAAATAAATTAATTTCTGCGATAATTGCAAAAGTGGATACACCAAATTAGCTGTGAGATCAGAAAATATTTTCGAATTAGAATTATCTAAGTTTTTTACTGTATGAAATAATAGAAGTATAAAAGATATCACACGCAATGATAGTGTGCTTCGGACATTGTGACAAGCAGATCTACAGATCCATTATTTTTGCATAACATATTGATCTGATTCAAATATGCACCATGTTGTTCGATAACTGGTTGTCATTTAAAGGTAAATCCTATATGCCTATCTCATATAAATCCTCCTCCTTATGGGTAAAAAATTGGGATAATCAATCAGCTCCGCAAACTCCTCTTTAAGCATTTTTTCTCCAGCAAAATAGTCCGCAATAGATACGAATACGCGGTAAATACTGCAGCTCATATTAGATAATTCCTTGCCTATCCCATCAGATACACAACATAACCTTCCCCATCGTCAATCCTACCTTGGCCACCGTTTGTGCCGGCTGACCGTGAGTCGAACACGACCACTTTGACTTCACGTTGTCATTCACTTCAGAAATGATTCGATTTTTTTCTGATTACTAGATGGAAATTCGGTTTATGATATTTATTTGTGTTAATTTGTATGGCGCCATACATAGAATTTCTTTTCATATTCAATTTAAAGTCGTTTCTTGCGCATTGTTTATCTCCTGGGCAATCGAAGCTTTCACGACGGTCGGGGTAGGCAACCTTCATTATATTCTCCACATTTTCGATAATTGGCCTCCCAGAGCATGGTCTATCTTTGACGTCAAAATTTCGAGAACAGAATCGACGAAACCAAAATTGCGAATGATTGGCTGTTACAGTATCAGAACTATATGCATTTTTTGAGTATGAGGTTTTTGAGTACAAAATCTTATCTTTCCAATGCCATCTATCATTATCCGATTGCATTTGGACACCTCCAAATCCTGTTTTTTATAACTATCTGGATGGATGAAAAATGGATTTCTTTTCGCTATGAGTTGTACCTATAAGCTGTTTATATATATTTGAAGTAGATATTAATCAAAAACGCCTGAAAATAAATTTGTTCGAAGCAAAACCCTTATTCGTCTTATTTACGACGGACTGCACATAGTTATGTACAGGAACTGAATCAGTATGAGTTTTCGATGAAGAGTTGAAGCGAAATTTGCTTCAATGATGAGTCAAAATCAAACTTTGAAGGTACTTTTAAACGAAATTACGAAATCAACACGGACACTGAATTATGTCAATCCTATGTAGTTTCCTTCGACAATGTGTTAATGGTTGCCGTGAAAAGAATATTTATTATACGTATTGCTAAACCTGAACAAAATGAACTATTTTCTTGTTCCACAATAATTCACAAATTCTAATTGAGTTGTTATCCATCTTTGTCCGGAGGACTTAACGTGCTAATTCCAAATAGTTTGTTACAATAAATCTGATATTTTACATGGCCGAGCTATGTTGATTTAAGGGTTCAAAATTTAGTTTTTTTGGCTATATTTGAGAATAAGTTGTATCAAAAAATGATTCAAAAGGTATTTGAGGTCTGTTTTTAAAGGGAGATGCAATTAGTTGATTAATTAAAGTTATTCTTTAATCCTTTAATAGGTTAATGAAAGGTTATCATTAATCAAAAGATTTGAGTTTTGATTAATCAAATTTAGATAAATTTTTAAAAATGCTAATATTTTGTATGTTTACTGTATGTAAGGAAATATACAATTCACAAAATATGATATATGCATGTGAATGTTATTTAAGTTTTACTTGTACAATTGGTCGGTTAATCAATTAATCATGTTAATCAAAACTGTAAATTGTTTCATCGAAAACTTGACTTATCCGAATGTGTTGTTAATCAATTTATAATACATCCCTGATGCATTTGCTGTACTAAACAACAAAGTTGAAACGTTCTTTGCCAGAGATATCATATTGTATAATTTGGTTTTTGTATCAGATATGGATAATTTTGACGTTGGAGGGATGGTTAGTTCATGCAGGAACCGGTACTCGTTCTAGAGCGACTGCCACCTGTCAACACTCCGAGTATTCATGTAACGAAAAACGCCAGGTAAAAATTTCTAAAAATTGACGTTCTTAACCGTTGCATGTACCATTAGACGAGTCATTATAAAAAGCTTTTATGGTCAATTAATGTGAGAAGCTCTCCCACATTATATTCGGGGAAAGCAAGAGAATTTTAGTTATATTCTCAAAGGCATGACTTGAAATTCAGATACCTTTAAAGTGGATTGAGATTTTTTATTAAAAACAATTAATTAAAAATTACATTAAATTAAAGTTTATGAATTTAAATTAATCACGCTTAAATAAATTTCTGCAAATACTTCTATTAATACTGAACACAACTTGTTCTCTTCCAAATTTCCAACTTATGAGTCTGTGTGTGTCAACAATCTAATTATATTATAATAATTATATTATAATCATTATTTTATATTATATAGTTATATTATAATAATCAATTTGGAGTCATCATGGCAAAGTTCAACAATTTTGAATCTTCGGAACTCAGTAAATAATTTTCAACACTAATCGCTGTAATCCATATTTGTATCGTCAACAAATATTCTACAGAGCCAGTTAAAGTTAAAGAAGTTTTTTAATGTGAAATCTATTTTAGCAACATTCAATACTTAATGGTTAGGTATACTAACCCAATTTAACTAATTAATGGATTTACGCCTACTGCCTCAATTTTCTCTCACATAGTATGACCTCGGACACCAATAATTCCTTCTTGTATTAAACGACAATTTGAACCTAAAATATCCTACCTAAACGCATAGAGGTTATGAACACATCCTTCAAATATGCAACCAATGGAGACCTTAACAATATAACCAAAGTTTCCTCCATAACGATCAGACCGTAGAAAATGCTACTACCAACTATTTTCATTTCTGTTAGTTTCATTTTTCCCAGTTTCCATACAATAAAATTCCGGTCTTTGCTAAGGTTTCTTATATCTCCTTTTTGCTCCTGCAAAAGCTTTTGGTTTTCCCACAATTTTCAATATACCTTAAGCCCTTTCCTCTTCCTCTTGCCAAGTATACCATAAATTTCTTTAGCATTTCGTTATTTTTTTATTTGTTTTTGTTTTTGTTCTCGCTCTTCATTATTTGCCTTTTATTCATAATTTAGTACAGAAAACATATTTCATTTTTAATAATGGAAAATAGACTAAATTTTACACTCTATAAATCTACGCATATTTGCACTACCAGCACCACTCCCTGAGATTAAAAACTTCCCATTGCCATCATCTTTATTGCTGCCAGTGTTGTGAACTCCTCCTTTTTCGTGTCGCCTTTATGCGAGCAAGCGTGTGCGAAAAAAGTCAACATAACATTCTGTATAAATATTTTTTTATATTGCATACTTTTAGGAGCAGTTGCAACATAAAATGTGGAACATATAACTTTTCATAAACTAATAATAATGTTTTAGAATGGAAAAATAGCAAAACAAACCTTCATCATTTATGTGTTTTGAACAGCTTCAAGGGAATAACTGTAAACAATATGAAATATACGTTCCTTTAGAGCTTAAGCCCTTCTCGTAGCGCCTTTTTGTAGTGTTCGGTATACCACTAGTATTCCTTGCGTTTATTTTTTTTTTTGTTTTTTTTTTTTGTTTCATATTTTGGTCCCTGAGAGTATTATTGTAGCTTCCCATCATGCTTCCACTAATATTGCACATAAAACAAATCCCATATATTTTTATGATGAGAAAATAGCTTTATAGAGGGCAAATAGAGAGAGCGAGAAAGAAAGTGAGTATAATAAAAAAAAGAAATAAATAAATAAAAAAATACCTGTCACTTTAAAGAGGACTGGTATGATAAGCTAAAAATGTAGTTTTAACAGTTTACTTTTACGCCTTGTTCTTAGATGAAATAGAGATTTTAATTCCCTCTTCCCTCTGCAGCTTAAAATATGCAACACTATTTGAAATGAAAATTGCTTTTAAAAGCATGTTTTGCCTTTAAGCTAGCAGATTCTTGTACACTAAAAATTCAACCAGTATGGAATTGCGAAATAACGACGTAAAATTTCATTACCATAGAAAGATATGTAAAAGAAGCTTCATCTCTCTTATTTTAGATACTCTCCATGGGTTCAAGCAAACTAGATGTCTGCAATATCTGATGCAATAATTTATTTTTGTATTGCTTTAGGATAAGCTTTTATTCTAGGAGATATTACCCTTGCTTTCCTGTATTCGATAAATCGTAAATACCACGAATTTGAACAAAATCAACATAAGACTCCATCAAACAAGAAAAAATGTTTCAACCCAGAGCGAATTTGCGAGAATTTGAACAAAATTTTGGTACAAATTCAATCGCGTACAACTTCTTATTTTTAAGATTTTACGGTCCGTTTCCGAGATTTTCGCAAACTTGTATTTCAGCAAATTGCTTAATTTTACATTTAAAGGATGCAAAAGATTTGATTTTCAGATTAAAGTTGTTTTCCTGCTGGCAAGATATTTCAGTCATTTGTGCAATACGATACGGTACACAACTTGTTTATGATTTTTTTTTTTTTTCATTGGCAACTTTTTTCATATTGGCAACATGGCGCCAATGAGTACCACTATTCTAGTCTCCTTTTTGTAATTTCACAAATGGACTTTCTGTATTTGTGAAATAGACAAATTTATAATCCTTATCTTTAGACCCCACTTTCTAATTGTTAGCCATGAAAATCTCAAAACACTATTGGGTTGCACCAAATGCCTATTTTGACAGCTGCAGCCTGTCAAATTTATAATTCTTGCTTGCTATCTAGTTTGAATTCTATTTGTCTAGATTGAGAAAAGGACTAACGCTGTACCATTCTTAGATATTCAGTGGGAAGAGAGGCACGGGAAGGTGCGCATATTTCGACGCAGAAATGAAGTGAAGTAAGATTTCACTAATATCAGACCAACAGAGATTAATTGATCAACAAACATATTCAATGTAGACAACTCTTTTGCCATCTCGCGTTTCGAAAGGACGATAGCCAAGACGCGTATAGACTAGAATCAACTTTGCATTTTGGCTAGCATTAAGACAACAAACCTACTCAAATAAAAAAAAAGAACTCTATGAGATAAGCTGGAAAGTTGAAATGTCATTTCTAACTAAAAATCTTAAAGATTTACTACTACACATTTGAGACCACCTGAACTTAGAATTTTCCAATTAAATTAGTTTTAAATATTGCCTAGAAAGTTCCAAATTATTTCTATTCGTGCAGTGGCCGTTGTGAGGTTTTCCTTTTATATACCATATCGTTTATTTCCCTCCAATATTTGTACTGGTATTAATAAAATATTTTCTTTCTTCTCATTTTAGGTAAGTCCTTAAAAATCTTTCCAACAGAAAAGAAAAAAAAGCAATAAAATAAAACATAAAGAAAGGTAAGGAGAATATGAAAACTACGGCAAAATATAAACTGCGTTGTTTAAGAAATATATAAAATTTACAAGCACAAATTCTAGAAAGTTATCCGGAGGTTCCATCAAATCACTATGTTGTGTTACTCTCCAAAAATACGAAAGCGTTCAGAATCTTGTTAACAAATAAATGCTAATAGATAAGTATCTTCGAAGTAAATGATGGACCAAATGCATTCTATGCTAAATATCGAAGATAAAATCAAAAACAAAAATAATACAGAGAAGGTACACTTTGTTGCTTTGCTGTACTTCCTGCCAATAGCAATTTCTTTGCATGCATAGACCAGGACTTGTGATAATTGAGCTGTGTTTATTTTGCGCTGTTCGCTGAGAACATCTTCGTATCAATGGTCGAACCTACTCAATTTGTTTGTGAAGTAATTAGCGCAAACAGTTAAGGACGCTGAAAATGTTATTTCGGCAAATACTGGAATTAGGTATCCGTTCAGTCACAAGTTCTTGGATAGAATTCTGCTAGCAATAGTGAAAAATTGCCAATAGATAATGATCTTGAAATAGAATAATGGATCATTATGTTAAAGATCAACAGTAAATTAAAAAATTTTCATATTTTCCAAAAAGTCCAGACTATATTCATTCCCTTATCATTGCCTGTAATTTACAATTTTTTCTCTTTAATGGATTTTATAGTCTTTTTATAATTTTCTTAATTGCGAACAATAATACCGAAATTCGAAAAAGAACCAAGCACAATTTTGGAAATATAACTTCCAATTCCCGTTTTCGTTTTATCTGTGCAAGAAATCGTAAAGCATTTTGGAGGATATTTTTCTTTTTTCTTAGAAATCTGTTGACAAATACATCGCTGACACTTAGTTAAAGAGTATGGATGTCTGCCACCCAATATACAGCTTTCGTTAAACCCAATTATGTCAAACTCAGGACTTAAGCCCAACGTCACTTCTGCTATGCGTTTTAAGATTTTGATGGAAATCTGACCTGCCACTCTAATTTTGCAGCCCATTTTCCACTTTTCACCTAAAATCTCCTCGTTGAAAGTTGTCATTTGAAAGTTAACTCGACAGCGGCCTCATCTGTTGCAAATCAGTGTGAAACATGCTGCTTTATGTAGCAGGAACACTACGATTGGAGACTTTATGTTATAGGAACTGAGTGGGTTTTTTTGAACATGCTGCAGCTATCGCAATGTTATGCAGCCTGTTGACAAGCCCGAAAACAAGTAATAGTATGTTTCCGATTGTCTATTGTCAGGACAGTATGACATCCTGCTATGGTTTGTATTAACTCCACTGATTACACCCCCCAACATTTGTTTTTATTAAAGAACTCCTGGTATGGTATAAAATGGATAACTGATGCACAAGTGAATTGGTTACAGTGGTTGCAGTTCAACCACTGTCATGACAGAGTTCTGCGGTAGCTCCTTTTTTTCTTATTTGTTCTTCCGCTGTTGTTGATTTTTGTATATGTGTATCTATGACACAGTTGCCTTTTCACCGAGTTTTGGCGTTATTTGCTTCTACTCCGAGGTTAAATGCACAGAACAACACCAACACAATGACGATATGATGATATAGATGATAATGATGATAATGATGACTATGGCGATGATGGTGAGGTTGAGATGCAAACCCAGAGCTACTGGTTGCCATCATATCATATCATTTCAGTTATTACTGATGTTTACCAGAACTTTGCGGTGTTGTATTTGCTGCAGTTTCACTTGTTTTTGTTCACCACAAGTTGTATACATTTCAATTTCAATTTATATCTCGCTAAAGATTTTAATTTTTCCAACATTTTTTTTCTTTTTTGTTCCCCCTTTCACTTCTCACTCTTGTACTTTTACAATATTTGTTCTGGGTTTGCACTGAAAACATATTTGTGTATAGAAGCAAATTTATTAAGACACTTGCATTTCGTTGAATTTTGCAATTCATTCAACTGCGGTGGTTTTTATCTTAAAATCTTGATTTTTTGCAATGGTGTCAAAATGTTTTTTTTCCCCTACAGCCCTAAAGTACTTTCCTTCCTTTTTTTCTGCTTTTCTCTCATGTTTGTTTAGCTTCTGGGGGTGTTTTGTCAGTTAAGAAAGAAGGAAGAGAGGACTGCGTGAGCCGCAAATGACCCTTGGTCCTTGCTTGCAATTTTAGCTAAGTAGTGTTTGTGGTTGCTTCAAATACATGCCTTCCTTTTTTTCTGGTTAACCCACATTTTTGCCGTATCATCAGTTTTGTCCATTGCATATTTTTCGGTGCGTTTTCTGCTTCTCTCTGCACACACTATTCCGTTTCCGCCACTTAGCTTCAATGGACTTTCTTTTTTGATGATGTTATAATTTTTCCAGTGCTTATATTTTGTTTTTTTTTTTTTGCAGTTCGCCAATTCGAAAAAAGTACGTTGTTAAACATTGTTAATTAACTGTTGCTACGAAATTGCTAGTTTTTGCGCCCTAAAGTTTAGTTTGTTTTTTCATTATACAGCAAACGATGTTCGAACCGTTGATAACATTCTTTAATATCCTGAAAGTGTGCAGCAGTTGGTTCATGAATTAATAACGACATAAATGTAGGCTAACATTTTTTACATCACATAATTTATAGGATTCAACTGATAAACGATGTGTTAATTTGTATTCCTACTAATAGCAGGCACTCAATGGAGAAAAAAGGTGCGGTGGGCACAGATTAACAATATATGGGTAATTAAACAAACATTCCGAGATTTCTTCCAAATACGATACAGTAAACTCTTCTCTGAATTCTTGTGAATTGTTATTTATGATGTTGCAAATATTAATGAACGCAAGATTGAGTGAATCTAATTTCTTATTAAAACTAATACTACCATAAATATGTTTACTATAATGATAAGACTGACTATATAGGTACATACCTAGCTTTGGTTTTATTAAATTTCCAAATCATTAACGAACATTTAGATGCATACATCTTTGTATATTGTCTGGCGCTCTAATAACAACATAAGTGCACTTGTAGCCTTAAAGTTTATTGTGCTTTCATTCATTTTAATTATACGTCTGCTAGATGGTCTGCCAAAATTATTTTCTCCTAATGATAAGTTATAGCTTAGGGTTGTACAAGAATTTCAGTCTTAAGCTGCTTCTTATTTATTAAATCTAACGCATAATGCACACTAATTACAAAATGCAATGCATAGGACATCTACCAACATGATAGACAGGAAGTAGGATATGTTGTTTGTAGTTTCCCTTCCGCTTTGAGAAAATGTCTTTGTCTACTCTCAGTAGCTACGAGTTTACAACAGCTTAAAAGTGGGCAATTATATTTTTGGCATATATAGCATACCTTCCTGGAATAGACAGAGGTTGCAATGTGTTGCATATATTAGGGAGTTTCATAAGATGTTGCAGTTATTATAAAGGCATCATTTATTAAGGAATATCATCGTCCATATGAGTAGACGGAGAGGAATGCCAAAAATTATTTAACGTTTATTTAACGTTTGTCCTGAATGAACAAATTTAAATTTCTTGAAAGTATTAGAAGATTTCACAATTTTGTATTGACGATAAAATTAAACGTAGTGGCTATTAGAGGTTTCTGTACAGGTTAACTAAGGCGCGTATTAAACATGGACGTAATATGTATGTTAAACGCGTTTTTTTTTTTGTTGGCTAAGGAATAGCGATCCACAAAATCTTACGGAAATGGGATGAGAGGTTCCGTCTCACCATTTTGGGAAATGAGTATTATGGCCGCAGATTGGATCAGATAATTAATGTCGATGACTCGCCTTCGTCGGATTTCAACCTGGATTCTCTCGGCGACTTGGATTTAAACGAATGATTCATTTGCTGGTAATTCAAGTTCGGAACAGTGAGTTTTAATCGCATCCATGATTCGGAATCGTCGATAATTTCGATTCAGATCAGCAACACAGTTTCCGGTCGGCTTTTTGGGGCTCGTCACCGCTTTAAGTACGAATCGGCGGCTTGAGGTCGTGTCACTGATTCTGGTCCATCGGCAATTCAACTTCGGATCTCCAGTAAATCGAGATATTGCCCAAGGTTTGTTTGCCTCCATAATTCAATTTGGTCTTGAAACTATCGACAAATCGGGTGCGTTGATTCGGTTTGATAATTCAGGTTAAGTTCTGAAATTCGAGACAATGATTATGGTTTGAACTTGGTGAAGACTTTATCTTGTTGGATTGGTATTGAATTCATGTTTTAGGTAATTCTACAATTTAATGTTTTAATTTTATGAGGGCATTTGTACTTCGTGTACCAGGACGAAGTCCGGTAACCAAGGGCGAATTGTCTTTGGGTATCAGACCCAATTCCAAGTAACAAAACCATTAATTTTTGGATAACAGATTGAAGTCAGAGTAATAAAAGAGAATATACTTGAATATCAGACTGAAGTCTGAATAATGAAGGCAGAAACATTTCCTTTGATTATCAGACCTAGGTCCAATTAGTCATATGTAGACTTTGGCGTATCACAGCTGAATCTGAATAACAAAAGTTAGACCTTTAGATATCAGCCCGAAGCTTGGGTAAGAAAAAGGGAAACTACCGATCATCAGAGCGAAAACTGGGTAACAAAGTCGACTCCTTTGACTCAAAGGTGGAAACCATTGGTTATGTTGGCAAATTCTGAGATATAATTGAGACCATAGTTGAGATCTTAGGTCTTCGGGTATCACACTGAAGTCCGACTAACAAAAGCGGGGGTTTGCATATTCATCCAAAGTCAGAAGTCTTTGTCCACCAGGCCAAAGTCTGTGTTAAATTTTTGGACATCAGACGGTGATCAAAATGACGAAGACAGAAGGTTTCTGGTATCATGGCGACACCCGATAAATGAAAATAATGCCTGTCGATATCAGATCGAAGTTCGAATAAAGAATATCAGAACGCAAATAATGAAAGTGTTAATCTTCGGGTAGCAATCTTTTAGGTATGTGTTCTGAAAAGAGCAGTTGATATCAACCGCAATGTCTTAGTTTGACTATCAGCTTCGTTTTCCAGCCAAAACTTTTGATTGGTTGCCATCAACTAAATGAGAACTTTTAGTTCCATTATTATTGCGTATCATTAGTTATGACTGTCTACGTTAATATATAGTAGTGAAAGTGGCTCTACTTTTGATATTGTTAATATTGGTGGAGATTTGTCCGTCCGACTGGTTATGGTCATTGTTATGTCCATAGTTAACGCTCTCATTTGCACTGAAACTTAATTTAGCACTTCATTAGAAAGGTTCATAAATTATACATATCCAATGCATCCAATTTGTACTTCTTTACGTTACAAATATTGTAATTCCTCTACAGACCCAACTGGTGTAATTCATAGCCGCTTAGCCGTAACCGGGAACCTTAATTAGTTAGTAGTTAGCAAAACATTGTTCGTTAATTTCGTCTTTACTATATTTTCAAAATTCCACACATTATAGTGTACTTTAAATATGGAATTTATTTTCTCTAGCACTGCCTAAATTGAAGTTAACGCTAAAATAGCTAGAAATATTCTCGTTAATTAATTCACTTTATTGTTACGATGGACATTTTTGGCGCAATGGTTTATTCTTCTTAGGTGGAGACTGGAATAGATATACCTATCGATTATATGCCGTCCGTAAAGAATAGTTCCAAGCACTTCGATCTTCTCCGCTTTTTCTCTTCGTCACACTAAATTTCGATAGTATTTAAAAAGTTTGGCCCTTCCAATGGAGTTTTGGTCGCCCTCATCTGCGCCGTCCATCGAGTTCGTTGTCGAAAACTTTCCGTGCCGGAGCATTTGGGTCCATCCGCACAACATGACCCAGTCAACGCAACAGTAAATGGCGGATTGACTAGTAAGTGCTATAATCGTGCACATGACTGTGATTTCTACTTCCGATACAACTATTTCGGTATCTGTTGACAAACAATAAAATGCGTGTTAGCTCACTGAATGTGAAAAGAGAGAGGAATCTGTTGAGGATCCATCAAAAGTAGATTGAGGTAATTCCTAAGAAAACATACTTTAATTACATTCAAAGTTTTTATAAAACTCATTTTTTAGTGCGCGTGAACCAACGCTGTATAGAAACATCTAGCAAAGTGGTAATTAAAGAGCATAATTCTAAAATGTAAGCAGATTTTCGATTCTGTTAGCATTGTCATTGTTGACTTTACTATACAATAGTTTTGTTATTTTTCTATAGAAAAATGCATAAGCGTTTCTTGAAAGCCCTTAAAATGTATTTGTGGTGTTTAGCAAAAAAGGAAATGCGATATAATTAAATTATATTCACTTCAGTTGTGTAAATGAAATTTGTTTGATTTGTGTTGATTTGGAATTATTTAATTATAATCCACCAATTAGGATTGAATAAAAAAAAACTAATTTTTGCGAATGATTCTATAATTTCATATACGTAAATTTTTATTCCTTACTATAAAAAATGCATTAAAGCTTCTTAAAAGTCTTTAAAATGAGTTAGAGCTGCTAATGAAAATTATGTAATGAAATTTTCAATTTTAACGATAATTAAATTATTTTCACTTCAGTTGAGTAAATGAAATTTATTTGATGACTTTTAATTATAATCCCCTGATTAGGAGTGAATAAAAAAACAGCTTTTCTGCAATTGTAAAAAAAAATGTAAAAATTAATTTATGCTGCTAATGAAAAATCACTTCCCCACTCACAGCGCAATTTGATTATCTCTCATTATTGCTACAAATGCAATGAGTAGTTTCTCCATTTAAAATACTTTTTTCATATGACAACCCAACGCCACGTTGAAGCTCTTCAAGTCAATGATTTCTTTATTATTTTTTAGTAATCTGTTTTTTGCGGGTATGTTTACCTCCTGCTGTCCAAACAAATCTTGAGATAACTATCAACATAAGCTAATTATAAAAAGCCAACATTTAACAACTCAGCCTATTAGCACTTATCACCCACCTATACAAAAGCACCAATATGCGTATACACTGAACAATACATCACTGATTTATTTACAAAATAAAGCAGTTATTGAGAGTATGAATGTACGAAACCATAAAACTAATTAACTTGTTGCCCGCGAAACGATCACAAACTCATATTTAATATCAATTTAAATATTTATAGAAAACCACCAATAACCGTCACGCTCCCTTTGCCCTTCACACTCTTTAAAAGTATTTCACTTTTTGCATGTATGGGTGACTGTGTATTCGAGCATAATGCAATTATTAGTCTCACCCAAATGAAACGCCATAAAATATGTGCTGCTTCGTGAACAAGCAAAAAAAAATTTTAATGAAAATAATTAAAAATTAAACAGCATAACAGTGGTGAATATTTTGCTATTCCACTGTGGGTGTCTGGTGGCGGGGAGTGTGAATAATTTATATTTGGCGCCCAGTTCATTTAGTTTTATGCAATTATCTAAATGTATAATTATTTATAGCACAATAACCGAAAAGTATGCTGATGTTACTCGCTCAAATACAATCAAGTGTAACAAGTAATTATAGGTTTTCTAATCGTAATTATTGGTTTGGAAAATTGCATAAAACAACAATGCAGAATGTTGATGATGGATGTTCAATTAAAATATGTATTTAAATTTTTGCATTTTAATCAAAATGAATATAGAAGTTATTGAGCTTCATAAAACTGAGTCTCACATCAGTCAAAAAGAAAAACATTTTGAATAAGAAAAATATTTCAAAACTAAACGACAAAAAATAATTCAAAATCAGCCTTAATAATAAACATTTTATTGACTATTTATTATCTACATTTGTAGTATAGCTTCTAGAGTATCTCTTTTACTGTACAGTAGATATCTGCTTTCCTTATAGCCCCCTATACTGTCCATCCGAATGCAATGAAACAACGGACAATTATTTCGTAGATGACTGAAGTAATTTTTGCTGTGGCTCAATTACTGTGCAAAAAATATTCGCTCTATACTATAACTAAAACGCTCCAGAAACTCTTCAAGCCATTTTAGAAGAATATACATAATACAAAGATAATATCTAGAACATGTACATGTACAGCAAATGAAGTGTTTTCTTAGAGATCTTTAGCTCTAAGAGATTCAGAGAATTTTTTCAAAAAAATCATTAACATCAGATACGTGTCTTGTCTGTCTTATTTTAGAAGACCTCAAATCACGGAATACAATTACCAAGTCTTCAACATCCTTTTCCACAGATGCCATTCAATATCCTTCCTTGTATCAGAGATTGTTAGCAGTTTTTCCTATCTCAATATAGTTTTGCACAATTAACAGTTCAGCTGCCTTTATGGTACGATGATAATATTATTTGCACTTTGGTACATTCACTTTTCTTCCCTAATCATACAACTTGATCTTCTTATTTTTTGTTGTTTAAAATCGGTTACATATTCTGTCTTGCTTTTTTAGGAGATCTCCGGCAGGTCTTCTTTCTAGGAGGCAAGATAGGATTGTGCCTAAGTACTTCCATTCGCTTGTATTCTAATGTTGTATATTTCTATTATGTATTTTATTAGACATTGGATTGAACCCCTTATCTTCTATCTCAGGCCTTCGTGCGGTTGCGTTTAACAAATCCTTCACTCGCGGAATTCTTCCAAACCTTCTTCTCCTTCCTTGTCTACAGATGCTATTCGAGATTCGTTGTATCAGAGATTGTCAGCGGTTTTTGCTAGTCCTGCTAGCTTTCTCGAGAGATGACAGTATTATTTGCGCCTTGATCTTCCTATTTCCTTGCTTAAAATCGGATACAAAACCTGTTTTGCCTTTTTAGGAGATCTCCGGCAGGTCTTCTTTCTGGAAGGCAAAATAGGATTCTGTCTAAGTACTTCCATTCGCATGCATTGCAATTTTGTATATTTCTATTATGCATTTTTTAGGCTTTGGATTCCTTCGTTCGCGGAATTATTCCAAACTTTCTCCTACTTTTGCAGCAGGCCTTCCATAGGCGCTTGCCCTCCAGTGCGATTGGTAGGCTGACCAACTGCTAATTTCGGCTGGCTTCCAAAACATGCTATTTTCCTTGTCTGTCCTATTCCATTGGTTCAATTGTGATCAAATTCTGTCCGGTTATTCTTGGATATCCAGAATAATTTATGCGATGGAGATCTATATGTTTCTCATAGCCTACCAATCCATTTCGATAGTGGTTAAAACTTCGCCTGTTTGTTCTTTATGGGTCTGGGCCAGTTTCTAAAGTTATTTAGTTATTGTGCCCATAATCTGATTTTCCACTCCATCGCAACTAAAAAAGCCTATATTTAACATTTATATTCACACACCACTTGCTTGTCTGTGTGCTTCTTCTAGGATCTCCTGATGTACATCCGATTATGATAAAACTTTGTTTGCGAACCACGTAGACATTTGGGACAGTTTTTGGAATAGTTTAATTGCTGTGCGATAGTGAAGTGTAAATGATATTTTCCAAGTAAGCTCTGTGCGGTATGTCATATTCCTATCTTTAAATTGTATTGTACTCCTTCATTTTGCTCACTCATACCTTTCACCGACCGGTAATGAGATTTAGTTTTAAGAGAAAGCATCTAAAGAAATGCCGAATCTTTTAAGTGAATCTTCTTATAGAGCGATGTGAAATGCGAAAGAGGCAGGATTCGCTCTCATATTTTATTTGCCTCTGAGTATTTAAAAAGGATACGACATTCGCCCTTCTTTTAAATTCTCTCTACCATGAAACCATCAAAATTAATATTGATTGTGGAGCATTTCTTTCGCGACTACAGACTATCGTTTTACGAGACCTGATTGGTATTTACGAGCTGGCTGTATGTTTACTATTAAATAAAAGTCAAGATATAGAAGAAATATTTCGACATCGAGGAAAATTTTGAGTGCATAAACATTTAAAATGTTTGCGGTTATTAATGCTCCTTACTCTACACTGCAGCGGAAAAGTATTCCTTATACAAATCGACTTTGAAAACGCAATCCTCAGCCGATTTTTTTCCATGTTTTAATTTTCAAATAACCAATTCTGTTCTTTAAATGAACTTGCATTTTCGAATGACGATAATTTTTCACGTCGGAAAACATTTTCTACTCGAAAGTCAGGCAAAGTTCTAAAATCAGTAAATTATATACTGGTGTACTAAAAGCGTTTACTAACCAGCTTATACGAGTCTAAAACCGAGATTATCTAAACTGCATTATTGTAGAAGTGAGAATACATGAATGGCATACTTTTATCTAAACAATGATCCTCATTGCTTTTGAAATTGAGTCAGTTATTTGTTGCACTTCACATTCATTTACCAATTCAGTAATAGTTTCCTGTCTAAGTTCGTGCAAAAACTTGTGCAAATTTCACCATTAAAGTCGTTAGTGATGCTTCATTAAATTTATTAACTTTTCAGCACGTATTCCCACATTCTCTTGAAAACCAAATGCACCGCCCCACTTCTCTAACTTCCGGCCAAACATTTCGTCGTTTTTTTTTCTGGTGACTTTTTGTAAGATATAACAAAAGTTTAACGAAAACATTTTTTGACATGATAATGTTTGGAGTAAAACACGTGCATGCACATACTCGACTGTTAAAGTTTCGACATTGTTGAGAAGCAAAGGATCTTTAGATTCACAAACCCATATACACAGAAGCCCTCTCTCTTCATATCGTTTACTCATAC
>JAHXMU010026035.1:0-20532 GCA_019455685.1 Philornis downsi | reverse complement strand
TAAATTTTATCTTAGGAAAATTTCCTTTCTAAAAAGAAATGCAATTTTGTTAAGGTGCAAAAAAAAAAAAAATAATAATAATAATTCCCTTGCATCCCAAGAATTAGATATGGGAGAGCTTCTCACATTTAGTGCATACATTCTCACTCAATACGACTACTACTACTCACTCAATAGGACTGCAGTTTAAGGATGATTCTGCACATCACAGTTTGGTAAGCAGTCGATTACTCGATTAATTGAAGTGTTCGTTAGAAACATCGAGATGACAGCCGTTTGAATAATGATAGGCGACTGTATGCGGTGTTTAACCTGCGATCCTGCTAACAATAGTCGCGTGTGCTAAACATCACACCACGGTCAGTCGATTATTAAGGTACAGTACTTTGAAAATATTCTTCTAGCCTTCTGGAAGTGAGGAATTTTCTTTTAACTTTTTGTTGTATGAAGGTTTCATCTTGTCACGCTACAACACTTTGAAAATGTTGGGCAGATTTTCTCAAAATGCATCATTTATTGGCCGTAAGAAAACCCATTAAAAAGTAATAATAATAAATACGAAAATGTTCTCAACGAAGAGCGCAAGCCAAATATAACTCAATTATCGCAGGTGCCCATAGGACATAATTGCGTAGAAGTTGCTGCTGGCACAGCTGGCAACACTATCTATCTTTTCTGAAAAGATAGATAGTGTACCTTCTGTGTATTATGTTCGTTTCTGAATTTATTTTGGCGTATACCGAAATAGCTATCTGTCCAGCTAACTGTGCCAATTTAATCAATTTCGAAAGTTTTTCAATTATATTTCTATTGGTAATAATATATAAATGTTAATAGAAAAACCGACTCGAACCGAATTAAGAACTGAAATTATATTATATTAAAGAAAGACTATAAATTCAAAAACCAACACATTAATATATCTGCAGTACTTCAAAATTGTATATGATATGCAAATACATTTAATTTACATACTTAAAACAATGTTAAAGGAAAAAAATTTGCAGATTACCGAGTCAACAATCGCCTGTTCAATTAGATTTAAAAAAATTGAAAAATTTTTGTATTCTTAGAAGGTATTACTTTTAGAAAGGACTTATATTTTAAAAGAAATATAGGTATATTTCGCAGGATCGAAGATGAAAAGAACAGAAAGAATATAATACATTTTAGCAGAGAAGAAAACCAGAAGAACTATGCGATTGTGCCCATTTTAACTAGTTAACAAATGGACGATTATTTATATTACCATGTCAATTATGGGATCAATCCATGTGAATGATATAAACAAGAAGAAACATAGTGGAAACAAACAAGCGTGACAATTTTTTTTTTCTTTTTTTTACTATTTTTAACAATTTTCTAGTAAACAGCTACAATATAAATTTACCTCAGCAACAATTTAACAGTTAACTTATATTTGGCATAGAATAATCAACAGTAATATTTTTTTTTTAAATCGTTATGGAATGCAATATATTATAATAACATTTTCAGATATATAAGAAGCATCTCAATATTATCAAAAAAGTATTGTTTCAGTGCTTTTTTAAAGAGGGAAATCGACTGCAAATCTTTTATTATATGCGATAATTTATTGTATTCAATGCTACCCAAGTACTCAATTCCCTGCTTTGTTTTCTACAACCGACATCTGACTGGATATATCTGTGGTCACAACCCATAACAGACTAAGTCTGTTTTTCAATATTTTCAGTACAGGAGTTTAAAGTTTTGAATCTTCACTGAAAATCAGGAGAAGTTGTTTTTTGGAAAACTTTGCTACAGATTCCAAAGAAACGAATTTCTTTACTTAGTTGTTAACAAAAAATAGTTGTTTATTCTCGCAGTCAAAAGATATTATCGAAAAAGACACTTAGGCTCTTATGAATTGTTGAATGAAAGAAAGTCGAAAAGTTCAAGTTATTATAAATTATTATTCTATGTCAAAATATTTCAGATTCGATCTCTCATGTTGAGTTAGGTTGTTATTCCTATATAAGAATTCATAAAGCTTAAACTTAAGTTGATTTAGGCAATGATGAAAAAATAATGTTTATATTTGTTGTAATCCTAAATTGACTTAGGCAGTTATTCCAAAACAGTCATTTAGAAAAATAACTTAAGCTATTAGGTTTTTTAGGATTAATTGCCTTCCTAGAAGAGATACAAACATGAAAATTTTAGAGCAAATAAATTTAGATACGCTGAATACGATGGTGCTAATAACTCAATTGTGTCCTAGCTCGAGTTAGGCTGGTACGGGTTGTGACCACAGACATATTACTTATTATTATTATTTCGGGTGTTGAATGTATGACCAACTCTTCGAAAAGAGATCGTGTGATGTCCCTTGTTTAAAAACATAAACTAAAAGTTAATTTTTATGCAGTCCATGTATTGGTAAAACATTTTTAGCCACATATTTGTACATTGGTAAAGTGGAATATGTTATTGGTAAATTGGAAATAATTTTCAGGGCTTTGTTTTGCATGACTTGGAGGGATTTTAATTCGGCGTTTTTCCTGTGTCCGTATACAACAGCCAGGTAATTCAAATGACTTTGAGTTAGTGCTTAAAATATATAATATATTTGGTGTTTTTATTAAAAGTGTTTTTGAATTTATATAAAATACGAAGAGCTGGTGCTACTTTGGTTTTTATACGGCTTATATGTCGATTCCACGACAAATTACTTTGTATTTAAATTCTCAAATACTGTATGGTTTCAACTTCTGCAATTTCCTGGCCATTTACAAAAATTGAACAATCGTTATGATTCCTGTGCGATTTCGGTTTAAATCGTATAAATTTGATTTTGTTTGCGTTCAACATTAATCCATTTATACAAGCAAATTTCGTTATCATTTATGCATCACGTTTAACACTTGTTTTCAGAACTAAATTTTCCTTGTACGGATAAAACAAACACAGGTCATCGGCATACATAAAAAGTTTCCCATGAAGCTGCAGATTATTATTATTATATTATTAATGTCGTTGATATACAATTTAAATAACAGAGAGCCCAAAACGCTGCCTTGTGGAACACCGTATACAACGGGATGCATAGAATTTTTCTCTTTGTTTACAATCACATACTGCTTCCGATTCTCCAAATAGTTTTTAAATAATGCTAATTCTTTGCCTCTAATTCAGTAATATGACAACTTTAATAATATCGAGTGATCTACAAGATCAAAAGCCTTAGACTTTAAAAGCCTTTAAATTGAACCTAAAACTCCTAAGGATGCATTAATATATTTCACAAAAATTTTCTTTTAATTTCCGCATATGAATTACTATGGTTTCAAAATTTACATTTGTTCAGGCACTCTACAAGTAGTTAATTTATAAAATGAAATCACTGGATATAGTAGTTTTCTTTGCAAATAAGTTAGTGAAGATAGACCAATGGTAATGATAATCAAAAAAAAGCACTAATAGCCAGTAGAGTCTGTATGGTTCAACTGAAATTGTATTTTTAACCAGTCTCACTTCCTGAACGCCATTTATGGCTTTTCCACTCAAATTGTGCAAGTCTGACTTGTTAAAAGTCATTTATCTGGTAACAAAGTAAGAGTACGAGTGCATTATCTTCTCTTTTATAAATTATACAAATTTAAATTATTTTTCCTCTCATAACAGAGTTTTTGGCCTTTCATCATAAACATAAATTTTTTCATCCTACTTAATTCGATCGATGGTAGAAGTCATTAACAATTAGCTGAAAGTAATTGTTTTCAAAACACTTCGCTTGTGCTTAATACAAATTTAAAACTGAGCTTCTATTTCTATATACGAGTATTTACAATTTGTTCAATGACTACAAAGTCATAATTAAGTACTTGCTTTCCGCCGCTTTGTTATCAAATAAGTATTGTATTTTTTGGCGATTCAATACTTCACGGTGGTTGGTGGTGGTAGTGGTGGTGTGATAGTAAATTATTTTTATGACCCACTATAAATGTTTTATTGCTTTTATGGACTTCAGTCTTGCGTTTGGGCCAACCTTATCAGCAAATCATGACACAACATTTTATTATTTTATAAGTACTCTTTTTATGATCATAAGCCAACACCTTTGTTTATGGACTATCTAAGTATTTTATATAGCTACATTTTAGGCAATTAAACGGTAATTCTTAGGTCATAAACGGAAGAGAGGGACGAAGGGTAACTAACAACTAATTAATCACCGTCATGGTTAGAGGTTATGGAAAAAACAGTAAAAGCCAGGCGATTGTATTGTGAGAAGAATATTGTAATTGGTCTGAAGAAATTGAAAGCAAATATAAAGAAGCATAAAATTAAAAATATCGTCTTTATAAGGCTGGCAATGAAGAAAAAAGTGCAGATAGTTTAAAATTTGTTTGATTTTTTTTTCGAAATCACTAATCAAGGTTTTAATGTGATATTGCTGATATGCATACAGTATTCCATTGTAATTATAGTTATAACTGTTAGGTTTGGTTTTTGCCATTTTTGAATTAGAGCAAAATTAATGCCAAAACATATTAGTTTTGTGAGCTTAAATTCCCCAAGGTGTTAGCCCCAGCTTTAAACGTGTACAGTTTTCATTTTAGGTTAAGCATACAAATATTAATTTAAATATTATTTTACTTTGCTTCTTAGTTAGCGATAGCCATGAACATTAGATATTCCTAGTTTAACCAAAAAAAATCCCCCTAAAAATAATGTCGATTATGGCGTATTTGGATTAGTAGCTATACATGTTTATATGTATATAAATTTAATAATGTGCGTGTGTGTGTGTGTATGCATGCGGCTGTGTGTAATCTCAGCCATAATGGTTACTTATAACACAACTAACAATGGTTTCAATGGCTGTCTGAATTGTTATTATATCTGTATACGTCAGTTCTCGGTATTCTTCCTTTCATTTTTTGGGTGTATTCTTCCTTTAGTTTAGAGTTGTTTGCTGTTCTTGTTGTTGTTGCTACTGGCTTTGTAAATATGTCTACTGCGATCGTTGTTGTTGTTGCTAGCTTGTCTGTTGAAATTTTTTTAGGGGGTTCAAGAGTCCTGGCTGCCACCACTGCCACTACCATCATCAATGACAAAACTATAATACTAAACATGTATACGCGTGCGTGTGTATATGGATTCATGTGTCCCTGTCTGTGTTTCAGTCACTGGGGGGTCTTTTAGTTTCTGCTGTCATGTATTTAAGTTAATTCTGTTGTTGTTGTATCATATTTTTTAACATTTCGTGTTTTTTTGTTTGTTTGGTAAGATTACCTGTATTAAAATTGAAAATCGTGTTGCTACACGACTGTATAAATTGATACAAAAAGTAAGAAATATTGCTTTAAGTAAAACTTGATTTGAAGGACAATTTAATGATTTACAAAATTTTGAAAGAACGCAGGACTATAACCCTTATTTACGGCATTTTCCAAGGAACAACAAAATCTGTCAAATCATGTAAAACATATAGAAATGTTTAACAAAGACTAGTTTTAACGCATTATTGAGGCGATTTAGTAAATTATTTAGAGATGCAATTTCAGAAAATGATTTTCAATATCAGTTCGAATAAAGATAGATTGAGATAGACGTTGAATTTAGATTAAGATCGATAGAAAGGTACTTTGTTGCATTATCATTAATTGCGACCAGGAATGTTTTCGTCTTAGCCGTTTATTATTTTGGATATTTTGAACACTGCGATAAAATGCTCGGGAATGCATTCAAAGATGTGAATATTCATCACTTCTTCTGATGGGAGAGTGATGAAAAACTGCGTAATCACTAATGAAAATAACGTTGGCTTGCCATAGGAAGGGAGGACTATTTTATGATGCCTCTTCCCTATACGAGTAGATTCTTGAGTGATGTAAGCGTATAGAAAATTCAAATCAAATTCTCATTATTCAAAAGAATAGGCTTTTTATTGCATTTTGTTTGTATTATAGACCAATTTCTTAAAAAAAAACTGGCCGCAGATGTCGACGGAGTGGGTACTTTTTATTTAAAAAAAAATCGGTTGACTGGCCTTGAATTAGAAGGGCACTTAATATTTCGTAGGGCCGAAGTTTATACAACCTCTACCAAGAACTGCAGTCCACAGTATGGGGAGTATACATTCTTAGAGACATAGAAATGTATATTAATAAAGGAAAATAAAACCAATTTTTTAAATATTTTAAAAAAGTGGTTTTGGAAGTGGTTCAAAACCTATACATTGGAAGTGATAAATATGCATGGGTCCCATCTTTAGAAGTGGTGAAAATGTGATTCTTTTTAAATAACTTCTACTTTTTTTGCGGGCAGTTATCGCGTATTATTTTTGCTAAACTAATAATCTATAAAAAAAGAAAAAATGCTTGCATTAGGTATAATTTAATAATAAGCAGGACTTGTCCACAATTCAGTTTTTCTCTATTGATTTCGTAATTTTATTATAAAATACAACAGAAATGTAATTTTAATACATATTAGAAAAATTGTTCGATTCAGAAGTTCCCATTGAATCAAGTTCTCTATCACGCCAGAATAAAGTACATTTACCGATTCAAGGACCAAAAGGAAATCTATTATTTAGTTCATTATTATAATTCAGATTTAAAATCTGATGTGGTTTTAGCCTTTCGAGAGAATAAGTTTAAAGCCACAATAAAAATGTTGCAAATGCTTCAAGAAATACCCTATTCAAAGGTTTTGAAATGTAGACAGAGAGTTTTTTGTTTCCTTTGATAATATGTGATGGATCAGAAGATGGTTTTTGTCTTTAGAGAAAACAAATTTTAAGCCGCAATAAAAATGTTGCAACTGCTACAAGAAATACCTTTTTCAGGCATTCTGAAATGTAGACAGAAAGTTTTTTTCTTTTGATAATAATTAATGTATGTTGATGGAGTTTTTGTTTGGACCATAAAATAAATGACTATCACATTATTAAGGTGATCAATTGATATTATTCAATCATTGCAGAAGCAATCTAAATTCACCCATTCTTACATTCTTGCAAAATGCAAGAAGATGCCAATTCTTTTGAGCTGGATAATAAATCCGGCCGTTTCATATTCTACAGGGTGGCCCAGAATGAACGAAGTGGTGTGAATTCCTTATAACTTTTTATTATAATTTTTTTTTTCTTTTCATTTTAGTATTTTGTAAAGAAGACTTGGAGAATTTATAATGGAGCAATACACAACGTGCCCAAATCGTTGAAATTTACTTTGTAAATCAACGGTCCATTGTGTTGACTCAGCGTGCATACCGTCGACATTTTAATGTGCGGGTTGCACCCTCTCAGTCAACAATAAACCGTCTTGTTGCAAATTTTCGAGAACAAGGAGCAGTAAGAAACCTTCCTGGTGCTGGCAGACAACGAACGGTGCACACGGATGACAATATTCAAGTGGTACAGGAGAGTATTCAGGAGGATCAACAAACATCGTTCGACACAACTTGGCATCTCAAGAGGGTCGCTGCAGCGAATTTTGCATAACATAAGAATGTTTCCATACAAAATTCAAATTGTCCAAGAATTGAAACCGACAGATTACCAGCAACGACTTGACTATGCAATTTATTTCCAGCAAAAAGCACAAGAGAATCCTAATTTTATTCATAACTTAGTTATGAGTGACGAAGTCCATTTCCAATTAAATGGGTTCGTTAACAAGCAAAACTGTAGGATATGGGCTACGGAAAACCCGAGAGTACTTCATCAACGACAATTACACCCAGTTAAGTGTACTGTTTGGTGCGGTGTTTCTTCAGAAAGGATCATTGGCCCATATTTTTTTGAAAATGAACGAGGTGTTGCCATTTCCATCAATGCTGATCGATATCGGGCCATGTTGGAAAATTTTGTAAGGCCAGCCGTGGAAAACCATCCGCAAATATGGTTCCAACAGGATGGAGCCACAGCGCACACTACGAGGGCCACAATGGCTCTTTTACGCTACATGTTTGGTGAAAGAATAATTTCGCGGACAAGCAATTTTAATTGGCCTCCGCGTTCCCCGGATTTAACCGCTCCAGACTTTTTCCTTTGGGGTTATTTAAAAGGGAAAATTTATGTTAATAAGCCTAGGACTATTGACGAATTAAAATCCAATATTCGAGACGAAATTAATTAACAACATAACACCGGAAATTTTGCGAAAGGTCATGGAAAATGTGTTGAAAAGAGCACATTTGTGCGAAGCAGAAAATGAAAAATTTTTAATAACTAATCTAAAAATATTCCCCATAAATTTACTGTATTTAAAAAAAAAAATTAAAAAATATGTCTTAAATAAAAAGTTATAAGCAACTCACACCACTTCGGTCATTTTGGGCCACCCTGTATAAACTACATGTCAAATGTTTTATGTCATTAAATGAACATTATGGAAGAAAATATTTAAAATTGAAGATTTGTAATATCATTTCAGTTTAATGTCTTTTAGTACAGCAAAAAAGAGAAGAAAACATTTTCTAATGCCAAATATTATATATAGATTATTAGTCCTTCCATTTGATAATTACTTTCGAAACAATATGAATTTACAATAACGACAATAGTGACATTTTTTGAGGCAACATTCTTACCTCGTGATTCAATTGGGAGAGAATAATTAACATATTCTTGCACCTTAAGGCGGTGAGATCTGTAGAAAGAAGCAGAAACCATTTTGCAATGTTGCACAATTTTCATAAACGAATACAAAATGCATACTTGAAACAAAAGACAGAAAAAATTTAGTATTTTGTACCACAATCGAATACGCCATTAAGATCTCAAGTTTATATCAGAATTTGAACATTAGCAAGCAAGAAGCAGATTATAATACTCGCTAAATTTCAAAAAAAATTGCCGAAATGTAATGCTAATTCTAATTATTAAAATTAGAACAGGAATGTAATCTGAAATTACTATTTTTTTAATTGATTTCATTTATCGCCACAAACAGTTATCATCTTATTTGCCTGACAGCAATTAATAGTTCAAGCTGTAATTTAATTACAAAAGGAATTCTTTTAAAAAATTGTTTGCAAAGACCTCTTAAGTACTATTCGTTTTATTTGCAATGTATAGCAAAGTTACGATACGGTTTGAGAATTTTGCGATCTTTTAAATAAGTTTACCAATTAACTATAGCGATTGTATTGAATGAAATAGCGAAGAATTGTATACATAGAATGTACTTAAGAAATTGTTCGAAAAATAATCTTTACCGATTTTTTCCACAACTCAAGCCTTGACATTTTTTTTTTTTTGTTTTTTTTTTTTTGAATTGCCACAAACATTCACAAGAAGTGAAAAATCTTCTAGGAAAGGGGAAAACACTCTCAAAGTGGCCATTTGTGTTCATTGAACTGTTAACACTCTCGGGCAATAAAAGGAAATCGTTTTTGCGTCGAGGTATGCCAATTGAATTACAATGACAAAAAACAAAAACGATTTACAAAAACATCAATAGACAAGAGTCCTGACAGAGACTCTGTTAATAAAAGAAAATTAGTCCCATAAAAATCGTTAACATATTGTTAAGCTATAGAAAGAGAAAAAACGTTTATTTAGTGAAATCATTGCAAAAAATGCCAATAAAATTTAAATATATTCTAACGGAGTCAATGAACTAAATATTTCGAATCTAAGCGGCATACTAAAAATTAGCGAAACAAGTTTGTAATGAAAATTTCTTACAATTAAAAAAAAGGTAGACATTTCGAAAAAAAGTGGATGGCAAACTTACAAAAGCCAGAATAGAGAAGGTGGGATGTATAAAAACTAATAGGTTTAATCTTAAGTTCTACTCCTTGCTTTCCAGAGCGTCACAAAAATCAGTATTAAAATCAGTCATGTGTCTTCATCCAAGGTCCATTGTATATTCTCTAGACATTGTGACTTCCGAATATCACTTGTTCTGTTCGATGGCACACGGTCTGCTTGACCAACAGTTCCACTCATATGGCGACATCAAGGAATGGCTAGATTCATGGATAGCCTCAAAAGATGAACATTTTTACCATGATGGACTTCAAGCTTTGCCAGAAATATGGGAAAAAGTAGTAGCTAGCCATGGAATATACTTTCACTGAATCATTTGTAAACATGCTTTCATAACAAAGTTGCATTTTTATGAAAAAAAAAACAACAGAGAAATTAGTTACGCACTTGATACAAAAGTTTGCAAATGTCTTAAGTTGTATTCGTTAAATCCTTTTAATAAAACTTTCGCATTTTCTTTGGATATTTGCAAACAAATTAACCAGTGCATGCCAAACTTATGGTCCATTTCCTCAGACTTATACTAGCATATCTTCTAAAAAAACATTCCAAGGATTATTAACTCCAAAAAGTGGACAAGGGTTAGAAAAACACATTTCTAAAGGACATATTTGGAAAAACAGATTTTAAGGCATAGCATCGTTTTCACTCGTACCAATTTCAGTCTCTAATTCCTGGTTACGCACATTATACACACGTTCCCATTACACGGACATTGGAAATGGACGTAATTACAACGGCAACATCAACTGAGACAATCCCCCCAAAAAAAAAGAAGTGTGTACTCGTACATCTGTGCCCGCACCAACTCCAAGAGACAACATCTCCACAAAAATAAACCTGAAACCTTTACGTTCGGTTCTTGTTTTCATTTGGTGGATGTAATTCAAGCTTTGAGCTTGTTATTCATACCATGACGGGACTGGGTGCACTTAAATACAGTCAGAGCCATAGTCAGAACATGAGGTACAACACCAACACCATGTGGCCGTAACCGAAATTTATGGCAAGTGTTTGTGTTCCTTTTGGCCCAACAATATCAGTTTTTTTTTTTTTTTTTTTGTTATTTTCAAGTTTCATTTATGCTTGGAGATTGAGAGCGTTTGTTCAAATATTTCTGTAAAACCTTTTCAGTCTGTCGTTTTTCTAGTCTTTCCTTCTCCTTCTTCTAACACAAGTAGGAGTCATGTGTTTTGTTCTAATTTGGGGATTTGCTGAGGCTGACATTGCAGCAGTTAGTTGTAAAGGCAGGCGAGTCGGTTTTGTTATTCTCCAAGAAAGTTAAACAAATATATTGCTGGTTTGGTCATATATTTTTCACATTTATTGTGGGTATTTTGTCTTATCACACCCCAATGTGTATGAAGCCAAGACATTTTCTCATGGCAGTGAATAGAAGGTAAAAGTGGGTGCCAAACACTCATTATTATGCCACCCAGCAACTAACTGCAAAATGTACATGATACATAGTAATGAAGAATACGGGGAAAAAAAGAGGGAAAGGAATATTAAAATTTTAGAAATTTTCTATTGCCGTCTATCGGTGGTAGAAAATATGGTAGTCGCTTAAGCGAGGGGCGATAAAACAATGTGAAGGTCCTTTAAAGAGTTAAGTAAACTTGGTAGCCGAAGTCCCGAAAAACCAGAATTTTAATTTTTAATAATTTTATAATTGCTGTGTAGACTTACAAGATTGTAATGACAAAAATGGCATAAATAGAGTAATATAAATTATATGATATTAATAAGCAAAATTGTGAGAATATATTCATTTTACAATTGTCATACTTTTAATATATAAATTACGTCAAATTATATCTCAAGAATGGCGAAGGAGGACATCTCACATATGCATTGATTTTATTTGTTTATACTTAGAAATCCAGGAATATAATTTTTAACAGCAGAGACTCTCACTCAAATGAAATGGAATGAAATAATTGTGATTTGTTTGATTTGTTCAATTTGAGGTATACAAAACCATACCACAAATAATGTTAATTGTGTTCCATAAACTAGTAACGAAATTACATGTAGTCTGGATTCTCATTCATGCAATTTTTGAGAATCTGCTGCCTTAAATAGTAGTAGTAAAGTATTTGAAGCATTTCTCCCTCTCGCAAAGTGTTGCTTTTTCTGGTAAAAAATGGAAACCAAAGCAGGTCCCAACTCTGATTCAGAAAAAGAATTTAAATAAAATAAATAACAGTAAGAAACGAATAAAATGCATAAAATTACAGTCTCTTTTGAGTTCTCGAATATAAATGTTAGGTTTATTTTATTTTGAAGAAGAAACTGATGCAATATAACTCCATATAAAAACGGTTCGAAGCGGGAAGTGAACATATTTTTTAATATAAATCAAAATCTATCTTTAGAAAACCCCGAGGCGATAATTACCGAGGTGTTATATAGCGATTTGTCGAAAACTGAGACCCATCCCTAGGCGACTGGCACAGCCCGAAAAGTTGTAAATCACCTTCTAACCACAAATCCAGAGCGGCTCACTACCTTTCCGGCTGTTTTTTCGATCCCCCTTGAATGGGATATTCGCACGTGTTGTCCATCCTCAAGAAGGTATGCCGATGTATGATTTCGGAATTGAGATAAACGATATGGTCATAGTAGCCATACACTCTACACTCCCTTCTGCTCCACAATGCTCGTATTCTGTTAACCACAGAAGCAATTAAAAAACGGTGATGAAAATTCATTTCTTTTTATCTTAACTTCATTTAAATTAAACTTTTATCTGGACTACCATCTTTTCTCACGATCATATCAATATATATGTTTATGGGTGTTCTCGGCAAAGTCGCTAATCACACATCTCTCACATAAATGACAAGAGGGCCAACCTGCTTTCCTTTGCGCGAGCATCACCCTTAACTGCTATCGAGTATACTGTTTGTACTGTTTAGCCACTTATTTCAGTGGTCATAACTATACAATAGGATAAGGTATTTTCTTGACTTTCTCCATATCGCTGCCAGAAATATTTCATAGAGAGACCGCCACGAAAGTTCAAATTCGTGTCGATTTTCGTTCTGTTATGTTATTTTAATGTCTATCACAGAAATTTGGTGCTGATTCATATTCGAAAGAAATGTTCATGTTTTGCATTCATGTTTTGATTTGCTACTTATCTAAAGTGTAATCGAAGAAACTCATTAATTCAGGGCGTTAATTTGAATTAAAACCGAAATGTAATTAAGTTTTCATTTCTTTATAGAAAATAAATTCTGGAGAAAACCAGCGAATCTCTGATACTAAATTCTCATTTACACAGCTGTATCAAATTTGTTCTCAACTAACAACTTTCAAATTTAATGCAGACAATAATTTTTACAAACTGATTTTCAATCGAAATTATTTATTGTTTTGTTTTGGATATGTGAATCATAATCGAAATGGTTTGTAGTTTCACTTCGGAAGCATGAATAAGAAGCAAAATGTAAAACAATTCGAAATCAGGATCAAAACTATTTACTCGAATATCAGAAAGTAAACAAATTAAAACAATTTTCCTGTTCGATTTTGACGACTGTTCTTTAATCAAAATTAAAAAAATGCAATTGATGGGCGATACAGGATTTATGAATTTACTGTTGGATGTGATCAAAGTTGACAAGTCCGTTTTGTTCACATGTACTCGAACGACATGTCGAAGTTGTATTGTGTTTTTGTATTATTGTCTATTGGATTTTCTTTTTCAGAATCTAACGACTCTTGGAACATCATCGATATTGGATTAAAACAAATTTTTAGTTAATCTTTGCCTAAAACGTGTAACATTCTTTAGTTCCTCTCCCATCTTCAGTCTCGCCCGCCACTGGTAAATAACACTGTAAACACAATTATGGTGTTTTTTTTTTTTTTGCTTGTAAAGCTCCAGCAATATTTTACAGTCTGCCAAGGAGCAAAATGTGGCCATGACTGAAAGGACTATATATCAGGTCACCCTCCAAACCCCAGCTCGAAGCCGATTAAAAACAGCCCATATAGACACTAAGGGTGAATGCTTGTAATGGATGTTCGTTGTTGATGCGGTTGCCACTGTCTTTGCGGATAATGCCGCCGTTGTTACTGCTGCTGCCGCTGATGCTTCCAAAAACGAATTATGGTTTGTTATAGTCTGTCTGTTTCAGACAAGGGTGGCAATTTACAAAATAAATTAACAATTTTCACACTCTCATCCGCCCCACTTTATCTCTGGTATGATTATAGTAGGTCTGTCAAGCAGCAAACTAAAGTTTACTTACTGAGAATTTTAAATCAAATTCGTGTAACTCTCTTAAATTTTCTTGCAAACTTTTGTGAAGCATCATTGCCTGTGTATTGATCTCTATCACAACCAATGGCTGTTGGCTATCTGTTTTGTTTGTTTTTAATTTTCTAAATGACTCCTTAGAGACATTTTGTATGACATGAACCCACTAACTTCATCTAATTCTACCTCCCCCGTAGATAAAACAACCCCAAAAACTGCAGAGAAACACAGCTACTGAATGTTAGGTGGGGCTAACAAATTTGTAGTTGCCCATAAATTATCATAAGAAGAGTTTATATAAATTTGTTGATACCATATCAATAGATGTTGGTAATGGCGTGAAATATTTCTTGAGGGACTAACGGCCTTTGTGCAAAATTAATCCCTTATGATTACGAAATAAGCTTTTCTGAAACCATATCTTATAGCTGGCAGTTGTTTTCAGGACGAAAACTGCAAATATTGGAAACAAAATAATTGTACAACCGACATTTGTTTAGGTGTAGTTAGGTAGGCAAACCAATGTGAAGCCATTACGGAGGTGGGGGTGAATTTGTGTCCTTATTTCCATTATTTTCAACCCCTAATCTGTTAAGAAGAAAAAAAATCTCAAAAGTTTTGTTTGTCTCATTGGTTTTACGTACACATTTCATTGAAATATGTATGCCCATTATACGTATATCTCAAGCAGCATTCCTGTTTCGTAAATGGCAAAAAGTTGTTGTCACAACCATTTATATAAAATCTTTAAACTGTTTGATAATATTTTGCCAAAGGGACAGCTGTTACCATTAAGATTTCTTTTTTAGGGAAATTGATGACGAGATTTTTGATGGGATGTAACAATTAATAGTATTTCAGGGGCTAAATGACAAAGGATAGCACTTCTGACTTTAAATAGATTGTTTGAAATATTTTGTAATATTTTGCAAAAGTCACGCCGTGTATATATATTTGATATATTTTTTGTATTTTGGAGACCAGAAAAGAGTGCCTGATGGATGTTGCTTTCATGATGTTACTTAAAATATTTTAAAGAAATTTTATTTCCAGGAATACGTTGAAACAGAAAACACTACGACTCTGCTCCAGGCCTATTCTGGCAGAATTGCAGCTGATTTCAAGGAATTCCCTATTCCGCTGCCTCTCACGGTCGCCTGACATTACTCTACCCGACTGTTTCTTGTAGGATTATTAAAAACAGGAATTTAAGAACAAATTAATTAAATTTGAAGGATTTAAATCCTTGCATTCGTATAATAGTTGAGGCAATTCCTGCTGCAATCATCCAGACGGTAAAGCAGCACAGGCGGTCCCTTAATAATATATTTAAATATGTGGATCCCTTTCAAATGCACCATACAAATCTTTAGACGATCAAAATAAAAATAAATTGAAAATTTCTGAAAAAGTATCACATGAATTTAGCCATTATACAGGGCTATCCATTTTGTGTTTTCAAAACCGTCGGTCTGGCAAGGCTGTCAGCTGTTAAATACCTGTCATCTGAAGTGTTATTTATTTAGTAAAAGGTTTGCCATTTACGAATATGGATCGATCAAGCGAAGAACGCATAAAAAATAGTTAAAACTTACTACAAAAGGGGTGATTCAAACGTGGACGCTTTTAGTGCATTACAGGTGATTATGGTTGTCATAATCGACTTGCTGTGCCTGGATTCGACAATATTATAGAGAAATGTGAAGAGACTGGAAGCGTTGCAAATATAGTTAGTCCTTTGCATCATCGCAATGTAAGCACTGCCGAAAATATCGCTTCCGTTAGTGAAATTGTGGCGGATAATCTGAATTTCAATTCAGAGCGCCAATTCATAAGGCCATGATAATCGACTTGTTTTTGTAATTGTAATTCTGTAATTGAAGATTATGAACTGAACGATATGGGGTTTCAACAAAATGTTGCCTCGAACCACACAACACAACCAATTTTGGCTTTGTTGCATGAGAAGTTTCCAGAAAGCGTAATTTCACGTTTTGGCGACGTTAATTGGCCACCAAGATCATGAGATTGACTTTTTTGTGAGGCTACGTGTTTACGGGGTAATCTGCAAACGTTGGAGCGTTTTAAAATCGACATTCGTCAAGTTATCGCCAAAGTACCGCCATAAATGTGCGAAAGAGTTATGGAAAACTACCTCAAAAGGATCCACTACTGCAACCAATCCAGAAGCGGCCATTTAAACTTTATTTCATTTCGTACACAATGGCAAAGTCCAAGCATTATAATGAAATGAATGTTTTATCGAGATCATAGCTTTATGTGTGTTTTATTTATTTTTACTTTTTAAGCCGACAAATGGAGAACTTTTTATAAGCAATTTATTACCTACTGAGCCATTTCCTCCCAACTTTGATACTGACGGACAGTTGATGAGGAACCACTCTAACGTCAGGTATGTGGGCATGTCAAAAAAAGCTTGCTTCCCACGCCTGTTATATCGCCTATGATCGATTTATAGGTGAAAATATGTGAAAAATATGGCTCTAACCAGCGTTTATATAGGGTAGCGCATAAGTAACGTTAAGATTTGATCAGTGAATAAATTTTTGTTTATTTTTTCATTCATCTCTCTACAGAATTAACTAAATAATACTTGAGAAATTTATGATGGAAAGGCTCCGCACAGAACAAATAACCAAAGTTGTTCAATTTTACTTTAAAAGTCAGCGTTCGATTATTCAGATCATATCGAAATTTCGTTCATGTTCGAAATGCTCCTATCGCTCCAACAATTTATCGATTGGTTCAGTGTTTTGGGCAACAAGGGGTTGTCTGTGATCTTCCGCATGCTGGAACACCTCGTGCAGTTCGAAATGAAGTGGCCATTGCTCGAGTACAATATAGTCGCCGTTAATGTTACTTATGCGCCACCTTTTATAAAACTACTATGCGTTGATAATTTTTGGAAAAATTAATAAAAATGTCCATTATTATAAAGTTTTTGTATAGACAAATTTTTGTTCCTACCAATCCAATTGTAACCATTTGTGCCACTTACCGTCCGCAGTGTACAAGAAATTATATCGTTGGGTAGGTGGCCGTATCCAAAACGGTATTTTATCGTAAATTATGAATTGTGTGACAACATTTTTCAAGTGGGAATGACAGTTTTTTTTTGTATGTTTCAAAAACTACGTCCACAATTAGAAATGAGTGAGTCAGTTAATGAATAAATGATAAACGTTTCGAAAAAAATCAAAAAATTACCTCTTTCTCTAGAGTGGGTTCAGTCCTTGTTAGCCCAAGTTTTTTTTTTTCTCGTATTGCACCGATTTTCAAACTTAAATTGCTTATGCTTATAAGAGATGTATTTATATAAAATTCTGGTTTTTTCAATTACTTCTTTCTAGTACTACTTTATTAGCAATCCTAAAACACTACTAACTGATTTCTTACATTTAAGAACACAAATAAAAAAAACAAAAAAAAAAAAAAAACAAATACAATATCAATTTCAATGACTTCCAATGTTTTCTTTTATAAATAACATCAGTAATATGTATTTAATTAACATAAGAACTAATGACTAAGATCGAACTATTCCAGTACAACCAATTCAATACAAATAATACTCGTACACTCTGAATTATGTAATACGTAATTACTTTCCTACTAATTAAACAAATTGAATTCAAATCAAATTACAACAAACCTCCATGTACAAATTCTATTATACCAAATTGTCACATAAAATTGTAATTTCCATACAAAACGTTACAAAATGAGGCACCGCACACGTTTTATTTCTTTCTTTTTAAAACGACAATTTAAAAGTGCATTGACATTTTAACCGTGCAACCCATAAATCCCACAATAAAATTAATATTAATGCACACACATATACATACATAATACTTAAATTAATTAAAAAACGCCAACAACAACCGTACAGACCAAATAAATAGAAGAAGAAAAAAAAAATAACAAAAGATTATATTAATAATTATAATAATAATGAATGTTAAAACTGAATGATATGGCGCATGCACGAAAACTGCACTCAAACACGCACATCTGTTAGCATGGCTGGGGAAACGAGAATTGGGTGTTGGGTGTAGGGGGAAAAGAAGAGCGGGAAGAGTAGTTCCATCACCCAAAGAGCCCATTTATATCAACATAATGGTAATGATGATCATCAAAGTTATCGCCAGCGTCATATTGTTGTGATAGCAATCGTAGAAATAATATTCGAAATTACTGTACAGAGTAAAACTAATTGTATCATAAAGGATTATTAGAAAAATAGCGCAATAATGTTATAAGAATTTAGTAAAACAAGTGTGTAACTAAAATAATAACATTTGAAATTAACAACGTTTATGGCATCTGTGGCATTATTGAAAGGCGCAAAAAAGAAAGTGATAAAAGGGCGGTAACAAAATTAGTCGATCTAACAAAGAAGACACAAAAAAGATGGGAAAAATTGATTTTATTTTTCAACATAATCTCATTTTAGCTCGATACACTTTTTTTCCGCTTCTACACTGTTTATAGTAAGAACAGTCGAAATCTTTAATATAGCCATCAAACGCCGACTCCGTCTCTTCATTGTTGGCAAATCTTTTACCACCGAGCCATTTTTTTTTAAATTTGGAAATAGAAAATAATTCGAGGGTGTTAAATGGGGTGAATGAGGTGCGTGATGAAGCAATTCGAACTTTAATTCATTAATTTTGGCCATCTTAATAGTGAATGTGTGAACTGGAGCATTGTCTTGATGAAAATCACTTTATTTTTCGCCCAATGCGTCCTCTTTTCAATAATTTCATCACCCAAACGCTGTATTAAATTAACATAATATTTGTTGTTGATGATTTTTCCTTAAAAAAAAAATAAAAAAGGTTAAAATAACACCACACGCATCCCAAAAAACAGACGGCATGACCTTGTCTGTGGATGGAACCATCTTTTGCTTTAAATGTTCCTTTATGTAAGGTGTGAAGTGGTGGACCCATGTCTCATCCATGGTTATTTTTATTGCGGTGAAGCATCGCCAAACACTTTACTGAAGACACCTTCTCAGCGCTCTTTTTGCTCTGTCGAAAGCACACGCGGCACCCATTTTGCACACAGTTTCTCATCTTCAAATCTTCCCTTAATAAAGAATGTACACTACTTTTTGAAATACCTATCGTTTCAGCTAGCTCACGCACCGACGATTCATTCAGTCGACGATCATCTAATACTATTTTGTTTACTGTCTTGGCTGTGTCTGGCGTGGACACATTAATTGCTCGACCACTACGGCGTTCGTCTTGGCAGTTCATACGGCGTCGTTTAAATTCTACTACCCAATATTTTACAGTCATAAACGAAGGAGCAGATTCCCCTAGAGTAGAATGTAGCTCGGCGTTAATATTGAGATCTTTCAAATGGGAACATCAAGTTAGAGAACCGTGACCCAGTTTGTCCGTGTTTACAAATTCACCGAGATAGTTTAGTTTTGATGTCTCAAAACAAAAAAAAAAACAAAAAAAAAAAAAAAAAAAAATACTAAACAACTTGGCGCCTTCAAACTTAAACCATATGTTTTATAAGATTGTCAATTTTAACCAAAATAATTTTTTCTAACTACTGGCATCATCTATATGTCAAACCTGATAATTTTGGTACCGTCCTCGTATTTGTAAAATTAAGTAAGAACAGGTTAATTTCTGCATTTGGTAATTCAGAAAGAACGTGGAACTATTACCTTCCTATTACCACATATTTTGATGCATATAAAATTGTTGATGAGAAGGAAAGAAAATCTAACTACTTCATACTCGTATGTATGATATATAGCCCAAAAATACGACAAGAACTTAGCAATATATCTGTGGTCACAACCCGTAACAGCCTAACTCGAGTTAGGACACAATTGAGTTATTAGCACCATCGTATTCAGCGTATCTAAATGTATTTGCTCTAAATTTTTCATGTTTGTATCTCTTCTAGGAAGGCAATTAATCCTAAAAAACCTAATAGCTTAAGTTATTTTTCTAAATGACTGTATTGGCATAACTGCCTAAGTCAATTTAGGATTACAACAAATATAAACATAATTTTTTCATCATTGCCTAAATCAACTTAAGTCGTTAATCCAAAAAAATAAAGAAACAATTTTATTTTCCTAACTTGAGTTAAGCTCTTATTCCGAATTACAAGTTCGTTTTTTGATGAACATAAATTGAGTTAAGGTCTTTCTCCAAACAAAAAAAATTTTATTTAATCTGGAATAATAGCCTAACTCAATTTGAACTTTTTGACTTTCTTTCGTTCAACAATTCATAAGAGCCTAAGTGTCTTTTTCGATAATATCTTTTGACAGCGATAATAAACAACTATTTTTTGTTAACAACTAAGTAAAGAAATTCGTTTCCTTGGAATCTGTAGCAAAGTTTTCCAAAAAACACCTTCTCCTGATTTTCAGTGAAGATTCAAAACTTTAAACTCCTGTACTGAAAATATTGAAAAACAGACTTAGGCTGTTATGGGTTGTGACCACAGA
>JAHXMU010026034.1:0-12248 GCA_019455685.1 Philornis downsi | reverse complement strand
AAGGAAAATTTTAAGGGAGAAATCGAACTATCTTTTATTCTTGCCAGACGAAGCAAAATACAAGCAAAATATTCGATTAGTAGTTGTTATTAAATGTGGACATTTGTTCCATATGGGTTCGTAGAAAAATTTCTCTTTTTAAGTAGAAAAACTAATGTAGATGAAATTTGTTTTATATGTTCTAAGTTGCATTTACTTATCAAATTTCGTATTTTTTCAAAATTCGATTTTTCTACAAAAATTATGAAATTTGTTTAAATTGACAATTTTTTTATTTGCAAAACCAACTTTTGGAACAAATTCGTTTCTTGCTTTAAAAATATTTAATTTTTTTTGTTTAAAACTTAATTTTTTTATATATTTTCATATTTTACATTTTATATTTTATAATTATATATATTTAATATTTATATTATATTTATATTATATATATATATATATATATCTCATATACATTATATATTCATATTTATATTTTATATACATTTTCATACATATTTATATTTTTTTATATTTTTGAATTCAAATTTCTTTAACAATTTTAGTGAAAACATAAAAATAAAATTGTAGGGACGAAAATAAAACAAATTTTTGGATTTTTAATTTCATTAAAATTGTATTTTTGGAAAAATTGCATATTTTGTTACATTCAATTCATACCTTTTAATTATTGTTCGTCAAATTAAATTCAAACTTAAAAAATTAAAACTAAACTTTTCGAAAATGATTCGTTTTGCTTTGTGATTTTTTTTTTTTTTTTTTAATTTCATTATTATTATTATTTACATTATTTGTTATTATTATTTACACAAGTTACAAGTTTACAAGTTCAGAAGGGATCTATTTTTGTATAAAAAATAGCAGAAATTAGTAAAAACAAGTGAAAAGACGTTGCGTTGGAAAGGTGTGCAGTTGAAAACGCTTTATATTGTAGTTTATCTAGAAAACCCATAAAATAGCCTGCATCATCGGATCCGAAATGGCTCCGTGCGAGCCTTTAATAAGTAAAGCAACTGCATCACATTGATATACTTATAAGGGCAAATAAAGGTAGTTTATAGAAACAGAACGAAAACACTAAATATTTTTCGGTTCAACTGGAACAAGACTGTTTCAGAATATACCATGGATATTGTATTTGATCAATGAATGTGAATACCCCAACTGTCAAGAAAATATGTCTCGTATGTATATATAATATGCTATATGTATGCATATGTGTATATACTCGTATATATACCTTCGCTTCTTACGTACACTCATTATGCCATCTTTATTCTTTTTCCTTCCCCCCTGCATAAACGGTTGATCTTCATATGAACGGTTGGTACCAAACCATGCACTAGTGGTTGTTCAACTGCTGTTGCTGAGCCATAAATGATTATTTAAACAATTGATGAGTACAGCCCTGTTTTTTTCGGTAGGTCATTGCCCGAACTCGTGCGCACTTAAATACGGCAGACGCGAAACAACAGGGCCCAAAGTATTTCAATTATTCACAGCAGAGCCCCTATTAAAATGCTGATGACCTGATAGTAGCATTGCTTGGATGATTTTCATTTTTTCGAATTGAATTTGATCGCCGTTGTATAAAATCATTTTAGTTGTTCAGCAGAGCGACCAACGATCATTGGAATCGAAATGTGTCATGGCAATAACATTGACATACATGCAAGCAATCCCATTCACCCAGATATACTGAGTCTTTGACTTTGCTATGAACTTCACAGCAAAATGAGTACACAGCCATGATCATGACATTAAATGGGTACAGAGGAAAAATAGATCTACAACCTCTACGAAGATCAAAGTAGTCGGATGAGCCTTGAGCCACATGCGGACGAAGGTCAATAACCTAGATATTTTAGGTCAGACGACGAATGAAGAAGCCTTGTAACACTTTGATAATGTTACGGTCAATCGAATATAATTGTGCTCTGCTATAGATATCAACCTTTTCGGGTAGAAAGAGAGGGATAACACTTTTAATGGCGGCGTCGAATAAATTTTATTGTAGAGGTATTGTAGAGGCCAGCCAGGTAGGAAAAATCGTTATTTGATTGTGCCTACATAACAGGGCATCATAAGTTAAGCAAAGGGATGTTTGTGCTTAACTTTTAGCGGGCTGAAAATTTTACACTTTTATTTTAAGGGGTTTGTTTGTACACAAAATGTTGTTGTTTTCTTTGTATTAAGCTTCTTTGTGAATGAAGGCTTTTTTTGTGATATCGCCCAGCGTAGCGACAGAAAATCAGCCATTTTGCTGATTCCGAAAAAATCAATGTTTGACTTTGCTTTATCATCAAGAAACCATACACTTTAAGAGGTGGACCTTTCAGGCAGCACAATGAAAAACAACAGAGACAAATCATATCAGCGGTCTTAATTACTGTACATTAAGAGCTATAAATGCGGTTGATATGATGAGTTCAATGATTCATTTGCTACACGTCTAAATTACACGAGCAGGAATATCACATAATATGTGGGAAATAATCATAATTTCAACTCTTGAAATGAATCAGACATAAAGTATTCTTCTTCTTAGATGGCAACTGGAATATACATCCTTATCTATTATACGCCACCCGTAGAATATAATTCCAAGCGCTTCGATCTTCTGCGCTTCTCCTCCAATTCGTCACACCAAGCTTCGATAGTATTTCAAAAACCTGGTTCTTCCAACGGTCCTTCGTTGTTCAAAACCTTCCATGCTGAAGCATTTGACCCAGCCAACGCAATCGCTATATATTAATGCGTCGATGTCAGCATATAGCTCATTGTTCATGCGACGCCGATACTCTCCGTTAACGATGATGGGTCCATATATTTTCAGAAATATTTTTCTCTCGAAAACTGCCAGTACCGATTGACCCGCTTGCGTCATAATCCAGGATTCTGCGCCATATAACAAGGCAGGTAGAACCAACTCTAGAACAGTCGGATTTTGTTTGTCGAGAGAGGCCTTTATCGTTGAATAGCTTGCTTAGCCCATAGTAACATCTGTTAGCAAGCATTCGTTTTGTTTACAGCGGAACCGAGGTAGATGAATTCTTCCACCATTTCAAAATTATAGTTGTCAACGTTCACACAGCGTCCCAAACAAGTAAACTCTTTGTTCGTTGAAACCAATAACTTTGTTTTATCCTCGTTTACCATCAGACCCATTTTCGATGTTTCCTTCTCGATGCTTGAGAAGGCTGCAGTAACATCTCGCACTTTTCTGGCAACGGTGTCTGTGTTATGGGCCTATGCGAGTAATATATAGCTTTTATTAAAGATGGCACCAGACGTGTAAACTGCAGCTTTCCTCATAATCATCTCCAACAGTATGTTGAAGAGGTATTAGAAAAATGAATTCCCTTGCATATCATAAATGAGGCAAGGAAGAATTTCTCACATTCAGCGAGCTTACACTCATTCCACTTTTAGACTCACTCAAAGGAACCAACAGTATATTGACGATTCCTAATCTCACTATTTGAGGATCTTTTACCAAACTTATGGATTACTAGACTGCTCAAGGTGTTCATCAGACACATTGAGATGACCGCTTCGGGATTGAACCTGCGATGGTGCGAATGATAGCCACGTGTTCTAACTATCTATTATTGCCGATCTATAAATTGGATGAGATTTATCAATCACTGTTAAAAAAATGATCGCATTTGTATAAAATTTGTTATATTCAAATGTGACAAATTATTTTAAAACAAGAACAAGTACAGAAATTTCGGACAGGTAAACTGACTTAGATATACCTTCTTCCAATATCCTTTTCAATTGAAGCAAAATTGTGCAGATTGTCGAAAGGGGCGTGATAAATCGCTCGATTCTTACCGAAGAAATACTTTGAGTTACCGCTGAACAAATGGAGTAAAATTATAACTTACTGAAGTCCGCTAGAAATTATAGAAGAACCACTAACTTTTGGTAAATCGGTCAGTTAGTCCATGCAGTGCCCTAGGGGAGTGGTAATTCATTCGATTTTAATTCGCCAAACAAAGTTTACTAAAGGTATAATGCGTACTCCATTACATTTAACTAACTGAAATGAAATGAACGTTATGCAATTAGGAATGTATGGGTTAAATTTGGCAAATTTGGGGTAGCTGCGCCTGGTCGATTTATATAAAAGTGAAAATAATAATAAAATTTTTTATCATGGGAGATGGGAAATAGAAAAGAGATACAGTTTTTAGTTCGAAATGTAGTAATTAAACTTCAAAAGGAATCTTTTGGAGAAATTGTTATACAGGGATACGGCATTCGATCGTTTGAAATTATAAAAATTATAAAAATATGCCACGATTTGGGAGACCTTAAAGCTTTCAAGACGTCATATCAGCAATATTGTTAAAGAAATTGACCAAGATCTGAAAATAAATACTCTAAAATTAACCGAACACCTTGAAATATGTTTCAATAGTACTGTTTATTCCAAAAACAATGGGAAACGTTTTACATGACAATGGCTTTAAAAGCAAAACGGCAAGCAAATAGTCGGTAATTTCGTGAAAGAATCATCAATTTCGCCTCGATATTGCTAAGGCTCATTTACACAAGGACACATTTTTATATTTCCCAACAAAAGGGAATATAATAATTTCGAAAATGATGACCGATCCAAGATTTGGAGAAAACCAAACACTACAATGGATCCAGAAAACAGTAGGCCTACAGTAAAACGCCGTAGTGGCAGTGCTATGGCGTCATTTTGTGTGGGTCGTTTGGTATAGCACTTCTATGAACTTTCCAGAACGACAACGATCGCAAGCATACTGCTCACGTTGTTTAGGGGCTGGCTTTTTTTATTGTCCGCCCAGACAGCAGAATTCTTTAGCCCAGTGACCAGAGCTTAATTTAATCGAGCGTTCTTGGGCTGTTTTTGAAACGTAAACTAGTGCGGAAATAATAACAAAAAGATGCGAAACCCTCAAAACGGCCTTTATTCGTGAATGGACCGAAATCACGCCCTGTATTATGAGAATTTGCTGATGTCGGTATCCCATCGTTATCGTTATTAGCCAGTAATTGACCCCCAGGGGGAGGCCTACTATATGCTGAAGAATATTTTCAATGTCTGTCCACAAATTTGTTATTTTTTGTTTGTGGCCGTATGTTGGCTTTTATCTAACAAATTTTTGTTTACTTTTTTTTCAAAAACACACATGATTTTACCAGAATTTGGTGATTTCAATGGCCCATCGTTATTAGCGAGTAAACAGTATTTTGAAAATTTTTTTATCCAAAAATTTGATATAATATATATTTTTTGTGGCTGTATGTTGGATTTTGGTCCAACAAATTTAATTTTTTTTTTTGAAGTCCCACCTGATATTACTAGATTTTTTTTATATCAATGCCTCATCGGCATTAGCCAGTAAAGAAAGAATATTTTGAAAGTTTGTATGTCCAAAAATTTGATATAATATTTACTTTTAGTGGCTGTATGTTGACTTTTGTCTAACAAATTTAGTATATATATTTTTTTTTTTTTGTTTTTTGCTAAATCACCCGACATTACGAGAATTTGGTGATATCAATGCTGCATCGTTATTACTCAGCAAAGAAAGAATATTTTCAACATTTTTATGTTCAAAAATTTGATATAATATTTAATTTTTGTAGCTGTACGTTGACTTTTGTCTAACAAATTTAGTATTTTTTTTTTCGAAATCCCACTTGATATTACGAGAATTTTTTGATATCAATGCCCCATTCTTATTAACCAGTACAGAAAGAATATTTTCAATATTTTTATGCCCAAAAATTTGATATAATATTTACTTTTAGTGGCTGTATGTTGACTTTTGTCTAACAGATTTAATATATTTTTGTTTTGCGAAATTACCCGATATTACGAGAATTTGGTGATATCAATGCCCCATCGTTATTAGTCAATAAAGAAAGAATATTTTCAACATTTGTATGTCCAAAAATTTGATGTAATATTTATTTATTAATGCTGTTTGTTGACTTTTGTCTAACAAATTTAATATTTTTTTTTTTTTTTTTTTTTGCGAAATCAGCCGATATTACCAGAATTTGGGGATATCAATCTTCTATCGTTATCAACCAGTAAAGAAAGAATATTTTTAAAATTTTGATGTTAAAAAATTTGATATAATATCTATTTTTCGTGGCTGAATGTTGACTTTGGTCACGAGAATTTGGTGATATCAATGCATCATCGTTATTAGTCAATAAAGAAAGAATATTTTCAACATTTTAACATCCAAAAATTTGGTATAATATTTATTTTTTGTGGTTGTACTCGTATGTTGACCTTTGCTTTACAAAATTTAATTTTTTTATATTTTTTTTTTGGTTGTTCTGCTAATGATTTAGGATTTGGTGTTATAAAAAAAACATATGTCGAAAAAATTTATTTATTTACACGACTATTTATTACAATTTCTTTCATACACATACGAGTATACTGGCCATAGGTCACTTTACAGTCGCTTTCGACCAATCGCATTCGTTAGACCTTCATTTGTTTCACAGCGACAACAATCATGAATTTAGTTTATTTACCTACCGCCGCGCCCAAACTAAATTACGATATACAGAGTATTTATTCTGTCTGCTCTCATACAAAAAAAAACTCGCTTCGTAAATAAAAATCTGATGTTGTGACGACACATCATCAACCACAAAATTCAACCAACAAAATCGTACACTCAATGACCATCATCATCATCATCTATCTGTTGTTGTTGCCGCACACTCAGAGACTCACCACAGTGATGATCACTTTCGCTTTTGAAACGATCAATAAGATCATTGTAGTTTTCATTAGGCGCCCATCATAATGCAGTAGGTAGGTAAACAGGTTGCCGGCGGCACACTGTTGGACGATGAAGTACAGACAGACGCTGAACGGACGCCCTCTTCATATACGCGCTGTAGTTGTTATAGTACGAATGTTTTCATTTTAAATATTTGTATGTGTACGAATATAATTTAAGTGTGAACTCATTTCGGTGTGTTGTTGTTGTTTTCTTTACGTCCCCGGTTTTGTTTTTTTTTTTGGTTTTTGGTTAAATTGATGTTGTTGTTGGCTGCGTTGGGGATTTTAAAAATGCGGGCAGTTTATTAAGCCAAATTACAATAACAACAACAATAGTAGGTACACATTTTAATACCCTTGGAGACGATACAGTAGGAAACGAAGAAATAAAATGTGCTCATTGAATAAAGTGCTGCGATCAGCAATATGATAGCGTTTTAGTGCTGCTCGGCATCAGAGTAACCGGTTTGAATAAGATAGCAGCGCATTGGGTGAAACACATATAATTAGGCCGTGTGTAATTTACTAATTTAACTCCAATATTTCACCGTTTTGCAGTAAAGAATTTCCATTGTTCGGTTTAACAATGAAAAGGAAGTCTAAGATTCAGATTATGATATTTTATCAAATTTTATAAATAAAAAACGTATATACCTATATTATTTGTTACGGTTTTGTAACCAGACCTGACCTGACGTATGGACGCCAATAGTTTGAAAAAAATTATTTTGGTGAAAAGCAAACCTTACAAAACATGTATCTTAAGCTTCAAGCCGCCACGTTGTTTGGTATTTTTATTTAAGCCATCAAAAGTAAATAATCTCAGTCAAATTGCAAAACATGGAAAATATTGACCAGATAGATTTTACTCTGGGGAAGTCTGCTCGTTCGTTTACGACTGTAAAATATTTGGTAGCGGAGTTTAAACGAAACCGAATGAGCTGCCAAGACGAACACCGTAGTGGTCGACCAACTGAAGTGTCTACGCCAGACACGGTTAAGCAAATCCACAAAATGGTATTGGATGATCGTCGGCTGAATTTGCTTGAGCTAGCTGAAATGGTAAACACTTCAAAAAGTGCTATACATCCATCGTTTGTTTGAAAGTGAGAAAGCTGTGCTTGAGATAGATAAAGCCCTTGATTTCAATAGAGCAAAAACAGCCTCGTGAAGACAAATTTATGCGTCCTCTTATAACAATGGATGAGACATGTGTCCACCACTGCATACCTGAGACGAAGCAACGGTTAAATCATTGGTCTGGAATGGGAGAATTGTGACCAAAGAAGACGAAGACGGTTCCAACTAAAGGCAGGGTCGTGGCGTCTGTTCCTTTTTTGGCATGCGCATGAGAATTTTTTTATTGATTAGCTTCAGGAAGGTAAAAATAATCAATGTTATGCTAATTTATTACAGCATATACGTGATGAAATTGTAAAAGAAAGTGTTGTTTCATCAAGACTATCCTCCAGTTTACAAATCCGCTATTGCGATGGCCAAATTTATAAATTAACGTTCGAATTGCTTCATCACCGCATTACGCACTATATTCACCAGATTAGCTCTAATTGCTATTTCCAAACTTAAAAAAAATGGGTCGGTGCTAAAATATATGCCAACAATGAAGAGGTGGAATCTGCGGTTGATGGTTATTTTAAGGAGTTTGACAGTTTTTACTATAAACAGGGTATAAAAGCTATTGAATATCGCTGAAGGATATCCCTTGTGATTATACGAAAGTAGTTCTGGGTGTGGATATAAAAGTCCGGTTATTTACCTGTGAGAAAGGATCATCGCGAAGGCTGCCGGCGGTACAAGTGTGACATTTGTTAAATCTAAAATAAAATCCATGATTGATCAAGGAAATGAACTAGAATTGAATTCCCAAGCTATATCGCACATATTTAAGAACACAATTTTAAAAAACAAATCTAAGATTTATCCAGGAAATAAACTAGGATTGAATGCCGAGGCTGTAGCCTAAATATCTGAAAGTTATCTTGGATACGAGACAAAATCGGCACAAGGGGTTTTTCCGAATTTTTTTCGAACTCAGTTATTAAGTGAAGATCTCGACGTCTTCTTGCATTGTTACAAAAGTAGGTAAAGTTCCAGAAGAGACTTTGTAAACAACTGTATTCTTGTCAAATACTGCTCTGAATTAACAAACAAAAACGACTGCGTCCAGCTTTGGAAAAATTGATATTTTTATTTTTCACAACGTATGCCATTGATTCATTAATTAGTAGGACCGCCCTAATTATGGACATGGTTATTTTTTTTTTTAATATTTTTACCAAATGGCCTTTAACTATAAGCAATATATTATGGTATTTGATGGAATGGAGAAGGAACCATCCCAATTTATATTCATTGGTAAGTATGATTAGTAAATAACAGCAAAAAAATTAATTCTTTAGAAAAAATAAGATAAATCAGTTATTATATAAGGAAAGAAGTTCTCAACATTTTCACTAATATATAAGGGTATATAAGATTCAGCATATATAAGATTCTTTACATAACAATGATGTAGTTTCATTTCACATTTGGTAGATAATCCTTTGTGTTTGCCTTTTTTTTTGATAATGAGTCTGCAAATATCACAATAATAATGGTATGAAAATGTGCACCTCGGATATCCGAGTTGATGCTTCTTTTCGGATTTCAAAAATCATAACACACCCAATAGAAGAAGTAAATATTAGGAAAAAAATGTTTTGATCATCGGGACGTTACATGGAAAAATTAAAAATTTTTTTTAATGAATTCTAACGGAATATTTTAGAGAATTAGTTATACAGAGACATCCATTTAGCGGATTTAAAACCGCAGGTCTTGGAAGGCTGTCAGCTATTAAATACTTGTCATCTGAAGTGTTATTTATTTAGTAAAAGGTCTGCCATTTACGAATATGGATTGTTTAACAACCGAAGACTGCGTTAACATAGTTAAAACTTACTACAAAAGTGGTGATTCAAAAGTGGGCACTTTTCGCTCATTACGGGGTGGTTATGATTGTTATAATCGACCTACCGTAGAAGGAATTGGCAAATTTATAAAGAAATTTGAAGAGATTGTAAGCGATACAGATGCGGTCAGGCCTGTACATCATGGCGAAAATATCACTTCTGTTACTGAAGCTGCGGCGAATAATCCGAATTTCAATTTGGAGCTCTAGGGCCGTATGATAACCGACGTTTTTTTTTGGCCTGCAATTGAAGATTGTGAACTAGACGATATGTGGTTTCAACAAGACGGTGCCCGGAGCCACACAAGACTATCGAATTTGGCTTTGGTGCAAGAGAAGTTTCCAGAATATGCGTAGTTTCACAATTTGACGATGTCAATTGGTTTCATATCTGTTAAGATCATGCGTTTTGATGCCTTTAGATTCTTTTTGCGAAAAAGTAGTTGTAAATTGCCTCTAAAGGATCCACTGCTGCAACCAATCAAGAGGCGGTCATTTAAATGACATTGTATTATATTTCATACATAATGGAAATATTCAAGCATTATAATTGTAAAATGAAAGTTTCATTGAAATCATAGCATCATGTGTGGTTATTTAATTTTAATTTTGAAATCGAAAAAAAAATAGTTCCCAAATTTGTATTTGGAAGGTCTTCAAGAACCAATATTTTACAACTTCCGTTGGCAAGAACTGTAATAATGCAGTGGTCTTTTCGATTTCGTACTATACGATTATGGAATTATATGTATAATTATTCCATATGAACACAGAAGATTCTCACTATCATGTTTTGGATTTAAGAAGCTCTTAATGTCTTGTTTATAGAATTATTATATTTCGCGATATATAGAATGTTGATGCTACACATTTTATATCCTATCTTTCTCCATATTCGTTGTTAATACTGTTAATACTATTATTATAATAATCATTATAAAAACTTTTTAAAAACTGAATTGTAAAATTTCAAGCATGTGTCGCAAAATGTTGATCTGCGTAATCAGTTTGCCCGTATGCGGCTTTGGATTGCGATGTGGAAATAAAATAAAAAAAAGGAAATAAAATAAAAATAAAAATGGATAATCCGGTATTTGTATTTAGTAGTTTGGTCATTTAGTTGATTTTTTAATACAGTGCGGCCATCATATGAAAAAACCAAATTTCATAGAAGCCTACATTCAAATTGGATGCTCAATTTCCAAAAGATGAGGATTTTCTTAATACTTTTTTTCTTATACAGGGGGACGCTCTAATCGTGCTACGGTGTAACAATAACTGTCAATGAGAACCATTATTTAAATATTTTGAAGGAGTTTTTTACCCAGAACTGCGCCATTTCAAGTTGTCAAATATGTTCAATTTAACAAAAAAAAAAAAAAAAAAAATAATCAAAAATAATAATTGTTGTTATTTTATTCGAAATTTTTAAAAATTATTGCGAACCGCAACCAAATCGAATGCGCAAATATGACTTCGTCTTACTTATTTTCACAAACTATTTGTCACAATTTTCGTAGGACCAATTATTTCTTCCAAATAGCAGATTGCTTACAACCAATTATTATTATTATTATTGTGTAAGTACCCGATACTATATACGGAATAAAGTATTTGAAATATAGATTCTTATAACCGAATACTATTATTCTATGATCCATACTTAAACTAACAATTTGTTCGATACGTCAACACTACATTCCCCTATATGTTTGCTCTGTTAAATAAATTAAATATATAACAAAAACACACATCACAATTTCATTTCAACACCAAAAATTTATCCGCATGGATAAAATGTGCGATAAAAATCCATATTCTATTCGAAACTGATCCCCTATTAGTCTGGATAGAAAAAAACATGGGACTTCCTATGAATTGCGGAAAAGCAAAAACGATTAACATAGTTGGGTAGTGATGAAATGACTCAAATATCACAGAAATAACGTTGAATCAATAAAAACAGACGTACGAGTACGTGCAGTGAACGGAGAATTACGGTATATAAAATACACTACTCCAGCAGATTTGTGTGAAGCCATGTTAAACATCAAAGGCGGTTTAAAATAAACAATGACGGCGCAAAACATACGTGCATGATATTTTTTAAATTTTGGAGATATTTTTTTAATGTTTACAACGATAAATGGAACCCGTTAAAATAGATTGATACAGACAATTTTCATATTTTACTATTTAATTAAATCTGTGCTTACAAACAAAACCGGGTTTATTGATAATTATTGTTGACCTTATTTAGGCGCACATTTAAAATTCCGTATAGTTCAAAACAGCGGTTATTTAAAAATTATATACGGTGGCGCACCAATTGTGCTACAATAAGAAATTTAAATATTTAACTTTTTTTACAAACGTATTTCATTTATTTTGTTTCTTTTATTGTACAGAAGATTCAATTTTATTTTATATAACTAATTGGTTTTGTAGACTGTAAATGACCTCCATGCTCTATCACACATA
>JAHXMU010026032.1:0-30407 GCA_019455685.1 Philornis downsi | reverse complement strand
TTAATACCCAGAAATTTCACTTGAATTTCATTTCGGTTACTGAAGTCAACGGTTTAGGACCTACGGAGAAAAGTTCTTCAGTTTGAGAGGGAAAGGGACGATCCGATATAGCCCATTTGCAAACCTTGGCTGGAATCTGACGAAATATTGAGTTGTGTCTAGTTTTAAGAACTTTTGTCAAGCTATAAGGCAGCTTGCCAGTCCAAAAGACGGACATAGACCAATAGCAATTCAGAAGTCATGAAACGCACTCGGTCAGAAAATACTTGGTACTTAAAACTCCTTCTGGGTATCACCATTCTGCCATATCAAATGATACACACTTCCATACATCAAGATAGGTTACTCCCTACCTCATGAGCAGTTTATCATACAATATAGATACGACATGGCTTGCTTCAAAAACTTAACTATGGAAAAATTAGAGGAGTCAATAGCCATTCGAACATTAACCAGAAGTTTTAAGCAGATTTTTTTGATGGTTTGTCTGAATTTACTTTCCTCGATCTTGTACCTTTCAGTTTTTGTCTGCGCCAAAATAATTTTCTTTGGATATTATATAATAACTAGTGAATTTTGATATAAGTTTTTTAGCAATTTCTGGGCCTTAAAATATATAATGTTAAAATCATATTTATATGTAATTTATTTAAATCTGAATTATCTTATTCATAATAATTTACTGTAGGTATAAATAACGTTTTTACTATGATAATTTAATTATTAAACCCTCAATAAATATTAATGAATACTTAAGGCGTATTCATTATAACTTTCGTAAATAATGTAAACAATGTTGCCAGATCAAATAGGTGGCAAATCATGAAATATGCCATCTTCATTGCGCTACAGTTCTGTTGAACTCCTGCTGGGAAAATTGGTGATATGAATTTGCAATTTTCGCATAAAAAGGTGATAAATAATTTTCATATTGAGATTATTTAGCACATATAATTGGAATTATATTACTAAATGTTTTGTTAGTTAATGTTATGTCACTGCTACTTTCATCAAGATTCAGTGATTATTCAATGGTTCTAATAGAATTAATAGTTGTTGAAGTTTTATGTAATTTTTTTAACAAGGAAAGGAATTACAATGTCTTGGCTAGAATTCTAAAACTTCGATGTTATCCAAAAAGCAACGGATTTTAAGAGAAAGGGTGGACTAAAACAACAGCTAATCTGGATCAGATTACTCAGAATTTACATAGCTAACTAATTTAACTTATCACCAAACAACATTTTTAATCACATGTTAAAAATTTTTTTGTATGTGCTAGGTTTTGTATCTGCATCAAAAAAAATACTGAAAATATTAAAATATTCTTACATCTATAAGTCGTTATTTCATTGGTCCCTTTCATGTGATTGAAAAGAGCTTCCCAAGAAGCGAACATACTGTTCTTTGGAATGACTTTCATTTTTTGAAAGGAATGACGGCATATGTTGTTTGATGCGGAAAAACGTAACCCCGAGAAAGAAGCATATAAAGTTCCAAATATCTTTTGACCAAATGTGTTCCCTGACTTTTTAAATCAATTGGTCGATGTCCATCTATGTAGTTGACTGCAGACACGATAACTGTCGTAAATCGTTATGAAGTTTTTTAACATAGCCTAACATTTTGGCACATCGTAACCGGAGATCATATCTCGACCAGCTCCTTCCAATGCCTCCAATAAATACTGATCTATTTTCCGAAATTCATTTTTATCCGTTGAATTTTCTTATAAAGCAGAGTAAAACTGAAAACGTCGGCAGATTAACCACGCACCTTCAATAAAATTTGGTACACGTAAAAGGATGATCTGAGAATGAAATTCAGATTACTAAATACGTGGATAAATGCAGAAAATCGCGCAGATAATACCGCCATTTTTGGTGTCTTTCATACAAATTCTATAACTTAATCCATTCTGTCCTAGGTACATGTCTATCATTATACCTTTACCTTCTATTGTACGCGATTTTTTTACATTTTAGCAAGCAACAGGCGTGTATTAAGCACATTTTTGCGAATGAAAATGGCATATCTTACTGTCTCCTTATTGTATCTCACAAAGTTCTTGATTGCCCTATGAGGAAGGTAGTAAGTCATAAATGAATGGTCATAATTAACTATTCATGATCGGATATCCATTTTTCGGTTTCAAAAGTAAGATTAAATAAAACACACATAAAGCTATGATTTCGATGAAACCTTTATTTCATTATAAAGCTTGGACCTTGCCATCATGTGCGAAAAACAATGTCATTTAAATGACCGTTTCTGGATTGGTTGCAGCAACGAACCATTTAAGATAATTTCGAAAAATGCGGCCCGATGACACCTCCAGATCATAATGCGCATCAAACAGACACTTTTTCCGGATGCAATACCATTTCCACAACCACTTCTGGGCTCTTCGAGCCCCATATGCGACAATTTTGCTTGTTGACGCATCACCGAATGAGAAATGAGCTTCATCGCTGAATACAATTTTGTTCGATTGAAAGCCCAAATTTGAATCACCACTTTTGTAACTATCCCATTCTAACTATTTCTATGCGTTCTTCAGTTGTTAAACAATCGTAAATGGCGTATTCGTAAATGGCAAAGCTTTCACTAAATAACACTTCAGTCTTGCCCGACTACTAAATAAATTAAATTAAGATATAATTCTTCTTTCATTGTGCAAATATGAAATGTTTATGGGAACTTAGAGATTTAACACTGTCTTTCGGACACTTCGTACGTATTTGCACCAATGCGAGTATATGTAAGTCAGTTCATCTGACTAAAAATTCTTTGCTGGGTTTGACTTGGTTCGTTTAAAATTTATTCCTATTATGTATTAATTTTTCTCCGGTATCTCATGGGTAATGTTTACAGGAGTTGCGCTATTGTTGTGCAAGACAAAAAGTTATTTAATGTCATTGAAAATCAGTTTGAAATTCATTCCACACAAATTCTCACATACGAAAAATACACAATCAATCTAAAGATGAAATATCAAGCTGAGTTTCAGTCAGTCAATCTTTAGTAATCTAGCAGCTGTCAATAGCGATCTTGACGCGAAGGATTTTTTTCTCTGTAAGAATTAAGCGATGTCAAATTAAGACATCTGGGATTTATTTGAAATAATGTGGAAATATCATATGAACAAATAGTGTTATCTACTCAGCATGCTTCAGCTAAAAACACTTTTCGAACCTCTATCCAAAAGCTCTCATTTATATATGACCTACTTAGATGGTCTTAAGAGCTTCCCCCAGCTCTTAGTACTTTAATTCGCAGCAAATCGTACTTTTCTGGTGAATATTATTGTCAGTATATTGTCAACCAGAAAACGATAGGTATTTAGTTAAATTACACTTTAAGAAGGAATTCCCTGAAAATGTATCCCCGGGTTCCTCTGAATCTGCTGCATTGTATTATTGCACTAGCACGGACCATTGGCTACAAAACAGCTTGTTTCCAAATTCACCGAAAATATCAGTCGTAACCAATTTGCTGGTATCTCCCACTATAATTACGTTTTAATTTCAATTTCACGCCTTATTGTGATTAAGTTTTAATAAATCCATTTATTTACTGGCTTAAAAAGATGCATATTGACAGAGTGATCAACGTTTGATTTATGTTTCTTGGATAAAATAAGTCAATATAAATTCGACTCAAATTTTAAATGGGTGAGTGGTCGAAACTTCACTCTACTTACTCGAAAAAGAATAGTGTCTTTAAGAGAATCAATTATTATAAAATTATTTTTGTCGGTTATAGCATTTTTAAGATACAAAATATTAACGAAATTAATATTAATATTTGTGTAGCCTTTTAATAATTCATACCTGGATTTAAAAAGTTGCCACCAATTGCTGGTAGTTGTAGCTGTATATTTAGCTTACATACATTCTAGTTCTTTACCTTTTGAATTGAATAGAATCATGACAGTCTCAACATAGCTGAAACGTTGATGAGTTTAAGATTGCATCCACAGTGACAGTAATAATTTCTTTTTTTGTCCGTCTATTTCTCACTCAGAACTAAACTGATTTACTGATTTCCTTCAGCCAACGTCATTTTACCTTAATGTAAAACTGTGTGAAATGTCAAAAGGGGCGTTGTGGAAATCTGTGTTCTTATCAACAACCTACATCGTTGGGTTGGCGGGCTCATGGAGTTTTAGTCGCTATGAATCACTTCGACGGGAAGCGTCGCGCATTTTGCGTGCGCGCATTTTACGAGAACTCTCGTTCACATATTGCTACTAGGCGACTATATTGTGCTTTTCTCTGACGAGGCTCATTTCCTTATGAATGGGTTCGTAAGCCGTCAAAATTGTGGTTACTGGAACAGTGAAAATCCCAAAATCAAACACCAGAAAACAATGCATAGTCCTAAAGTGACAGTATGGGCAGCAATCTCTGGCAGAGGAATAATTGGTCCTTTTTTCTTCGAAAATGCGCGGGGCCAAAACGTCACGATTAATACGGAACGCTATGTTGAGATGTTGGAAGAATTTTTGGCTCCAGAAATTGAAAGTTCAAGAATAGTGCTTTCCAGAACTTGGTTCCAACAAGATGGAGCTACCTGTCACACATCAAATGACTCCATGGCGGTGGTGAAGCAGATGTTCTCTGGCAGACTGATTTCGAAAAGAGGTGATATCCCATGGCCCCCACGTAGTCCAGACTTGACGCCTCTTGACTTTTTTTTATGTGGGGATACCTCAAACACAAAGTCTACAGTAATAATCCAAGAAACATCGTTCAGCTCAAGGAGAATATCCGTGGTGAAATGGCAGCCATTACACCAGTATTGCTGAAGAAAGTTTTCAATAATTTTCATTTGCGGTTGGAGGAGTGCCGTCGTAGAGAGAGTCACCAATTAGATGATGTTATTTTTAAAAAATAAGCTCCATTTATTACTCTACAATGCCTTAGATTTATTTTAACCATACCTTTTGTATTTATTTTTTAATGTATTTTTTAAATATGCACGTTCTATTGCGCCACCCTGTAGAAGTGTTTCGAGGATTAAAAGAAAAGCTGAGACAAGTGTATTATATCTGAGGGGGACTGCTTTAAAAGAAATAAAATAGAAATTGATTAATAAATAAAAACTTTGTGGAAAAAATTGAAAATAACTGTTGTTTTTTGATCACACATCGTATAGTGGATACCAGAAGCGACACTAATTTTGGAATAGGTTAGCCTATACCAAATGTAAATAAATTTAGTGCAGCTGAATGAAAGACATATTAGGTTAAATCGGTTATTTGTGCATGTTCCGGAAATTGCATGCTTAAAAATATTAGGCTGTGTTAAGTTTTAAGGGTTTTTGTAAAGGTTTAGCAATTGTCGTGTCCCCCAGTCAGCTAATGAGAGAGCCAGCTAGACAAACTTATATAGCAGAATTCAAAAGACATGAAACATATTTGTTCAGGAGGTAATTGGTACTTTAAACGTTTTCTTCTGGGTATTTTCCGCATCAAATGGCATTCCTTCGAAAGAATCTATAAATACAGCAACGTAAATAATTTTTGAAGGAACAAGGAACGGATAAATTTATCCGTTTAAGGCTAACAAACACACAAAATTTTAACCATAATCATGTTATGGAACTACATGCTATTATTCACTCATTCACATGAAAACAAGTTATTAAACTAAAAACGACCATTAAGCTATTTGTTCAAATGTTTGCGAACAGATTTGTTGCTAACATAGCAAACTGTTGATGGCTTAAGAACTGATATAGAATTATCTACAACGGCTACATAGCGAGCTCTAAAGTGCCTCAGAAAAAGATATTCATAGTACAAAATAGCGTTATAGCTTAGATTAAGCCTAATGTTATGCTGGGTGTCCGTCGAGAAGGTATACTACTTCGTTTCGCCGTCATTTTGGTAAACATTAGTCTTGACAGCTCATATTTGGCAGTCGTTAAGCAGAGACGTGGCAAATTTGTTATGGAGAAATATTCGATAAAACAACGTGTTTTAATCATTAAAACATTTTATCAAAATCAATCATCGATTACTGTAACGATGAGAAAGTTAGGTGAAATTATTGGGAGAAACAACGTGCCAACAAGACACACTATTTATCGTGTAATGAATGATTTCGCAGAAAGATTGTCCGCAGCACAACGTACTGCAAGATCGGCTGAAAACATTACTGCTGCTCAAGAAAGTATTCAAAACATTTCATCAACCTCAATTCGACGCCGTGCTCAAGAGCTTGGCCTTTAAAGAACTAATTTGCCACAATTTCCACAAGGATTTGCATTTGTTTCCATTTAAGATTCAGTTGACGCAAGAGCTTCTTCCAAAAGACCATTTACGCCGCCGTACATATGCCAATAGGATGTTACAGCTCGCTCCTGACAACCCCGATTTTCATGAAAAAATCATCATGATTTACGAGGCACATCTTCATTTGAATGGATATGTGAATAAACAGAATAGTCGGTTCTGGACAATGGAAAAACCTCAAATTTTTCATCAGTCAAAAGTGACAGTTTGGTGCGCAATTTGGTCAGGAGGAATCATTGGACCGTACTTCTTTGAAACTGAAAACGGCGTAACGGTAACTATCAATGGGAAGCGATATCGGAATATGATTGAGAAATTTTTAACGCCACAACTGCATGCTGTGGGCTTGATTAACAAGTGGTATCAACAAGACGGTGCTACATCGCATACAGCCAGGATTACAATGGAATTACTGCGAGACCTCTTCACACAATAAGTTATTTCAAGAAATGGTGATGTTGATTGACCTCCACGGTCGCCTGATTTGTCTGCTCCAGACTTCGTTTTATGGGAATATCTGAAAAGTTTATACAAACAAACCATAAACGCCTGAGCAACTCAAACAAAATATTCGTAATGAAATTATTGAAATACCGCGTGAAATATGTGAGAATCTAATGAATCACAAGGGCTCGCATTTGTGAGGCTAATAGAGGCGAACATTTATCTGATATTGTATTCCACATATAATTGCCGGCATTAAATAAAACATTTATCAATATAAGATCCATTCTCTTTCATTTAATCAAAAACTATAAGCAAACAAAGTAGTGTACCTTCCCGAGGGACACACTGTATCGGTTTGCGTTTTGGATAAGCTACATCTGTTTCCCCGTGTTTACAATAATAAAACCAACCAAAGATCTATTTACTTTAAAGGACAGAATTTGAAAATCAAGTAGAATTGGACGTCAAATATTAAGGAAATCATCACAGAACTCTTCAACGTCAGGAGACGTCTAAATACATATAAAGTCTAAATTACATAAATAGCACAATTTTACAGGAAAGGAAAACAAAAATTTTGAATAATTTTTTTAGGAATCTAATATTTTCGTCAATATTTCGAAAAAAAATCCCTACAATTTTATTCAAGGAATGATATGAACGCAATATGTGACTCAACCGATACATATTCTTCCAAGTAAATCGAATATGTTCAATTATTTTTGTCAAAATTGAAAATATAAAATGAAAAGAAAATAAAAATATGCCTGAAATCTCTACATTGAATGTTCAGATGTGTTTGATATTTATTTCTAATACAATTATCGGAAAATTTCCATCAAAAGAATTTCTTGCATGTATACGAATGTAAAATTAAATCTATATTTAACAGACTACTGAAAATTGTATTAACGTTTTTCTTATAAGTTGAACCACTGGACGTTTTATAGCTATCTTTGTGTTTCATTATTAATAAAACCCACCACGTACAAAAAGGCATGAATTCGAATTTAGATTTTTAGTGGATGTGGAATTCAAACATCTTGTTCCGCGGCTTAGTCCTATAATTGAAATTGCTTCGGAAGGGTTTTGATGTCATAACGTCAAGAGAAAGGAGGAATATGTTTATAGTTCAACGGTCGAAAAATTGAGTATAATTGCTGCACCTCAGATTCAGATTGTTTCATTCGCTACGACGCATATCATACGTGTTATTGGAATGAAGATGTCCGCAACGTGGTTAATAAATGTTGTGATTTAAGTGCATAACATTATTGATATACGAATATATTTAATATTTTCGTATTAACAATTAACGTTGGCGACATCATTGGTGTTCGATGGCCAAACCATTTCGCAATAAGTGCAACACGAACTGGTTATTATTTCAGTTGTTCACGTGCTGATTAATGCGGAATAGTAACTTTACTTTCCGATTCGCCTGGATTTTTGCTTAGTGTTGACGAAAGCAAATCTGGGTGGTTGAACTGTGAATACACTGGCACATTGGGGAGTTTCCACTTAATCAGCAAGAATTGCTTTTTGGTTTTCGGCCACCCATGGTATAGCCTAGTTAAGTTAGGGTAGGTTAATGTTTAATATTGAAAAAAGGTAATACACGAAGAGTGGGCACACAGTGAATGCCAGTGATTGCATTCTAGTCTGAATATCCAGTAAGTAGTTTGCATTTACTGTTTTTTCAGCGTGAGCCTGCGATTTTATCAAAATAAGCCAACGGGTATCACCTCGAAGTTGATCTGTTTCACAATATACTCGGTTAGTTCAACGGCCTTAACAGCGCCCTAGAGCTAGAGAGTACAAAGTACGCTCAAACTTCACAACTAAGCAATGCATCATAATGCTTATAATACGAGTAATTAGTATTATATTAGTAATTATAGTATAGTAATCGAGGGAAGCCATTTTTCTATTGTCGTGAACGTGTTGACGTGTGATTCGTGGCGCTAACATAGACTAGGATCAGGTGATAATCCTAGTTAAGGTACGCAAGAGGTTATGCGTGGTGAATCAAACTCAAAGAAAACGAGACGAGGCCAATATCCCTCAGAAGTAATCACAAACTACACCTTTCTCAATTACTTTATATCTGGTAGTAAAAGTTATTGCGGTGGAGAGCAAGGATTTAGGAAGGATCATGTTTAGTGGTGAAGGATGAACATTTTTTATATGAGCTAAAACTAAAGGTAATAAAAAAGGACATAACGGTGAACACCATTGGAAATCTGATACTCAGAGAGTACTCCGTTTATGCAGAGAACTTTTCCTTAAACTACCAGTTTTGGATTTTGGCAAAATAAGTGAAGAAAAACGTCAATTAACGGCAATGATATGGATTGCCCAGCATCGAGCCAAAATGACGTCGAAATAGTAGTAGGAACAACAAAGCTGCGAGTGCTGGTAGCCTACCGATTGAGCTGTTTGGGATGGGTGGAGATGATCTGGCCAGCATGTATCAGATTGTAAACACGATTCGGCTCAATGAATGCATGCCCGATGATGGGAATCTACATATAGATGAATAATATCCTGCCATCAAAAACAGATCAACCAAATATACTCATATGTACCAACCATCGCTGTATCAGTCTGTTTCCCACCGCTTCTAATTTTGTTTCTAATGCGATGTGTGAGAAATTAGACTCTATTCAATTTTAAGTACTTGGGCCTTATGAGTGCGAAGGAAAAAGCACATTTACGATTGGAATTTAATAATATTTAGAGCTCTGTTTTTTAGAATTTACAGTATTTAGCGTATAGGATATGGCTGAGTCAAGGAAGATTCGTGTTGATAATAATTTGTAATGTACATATTTTGATCCTTTCAAACTTGGATTTATCAATTCCAGAAGTCATCGTTTACATCAGATATTTCCCATATCTTGCACTTATTGGGCATGATACACAGTAACAGTATAGAATATTTATTTTTGATATTAATCGACTATAATACTGAGTCGACCGACTATGGCGCCATGGTCAGTATAAACTACTATTGTTCGCATGATCCCGGTTTCAACCCCGCATACAGCCAATTATCTTTATTTAAGTGCAGTTGACCTCGATGCGCCTTGTAAGTGCTTCTCAAACTGTGAGGTTCGGAATCGTCGTTAAACTGTAGGTCCCGTTGAGTGAGTCCAAAAATAGAATACGTGTAATCTCACTGAATGTGTAAGCAAGTGAATTTGTTTTTTTAATGCTTCGTCTGCCCAATTCAACTTGAGCCTGCCCATTTGCTCAAATTTAATCAATTTCAGGCAAAAAATTAGTTGAATATTATTCTTTTATTTATCATAAGACAAATTTTTGTTAAATGAGGTCTAGTCTACTGCCTGATACTTAATGATATACATTTTTGTATGTCCGCATTGAAGAAGAATTTCTTTTTACATTCCAACTTATAACCTTAGCTGGACGATTTGATTATTATATCACCCAGCTGATGGCAAAAATGAATTTTTACCCATAATCAAACATTATTATGCCAGTTCATGCAACATCTAGGTAGTTGTAATATTTTATGACGTTTAACAGCACTAGTAAAACTGGTCGAACTTTTAAAATTTCGCCAAAAATTCAAAAAAAAAACTACGATTTAGAATTTCGAGGGAAATAATAATAATAATTACTAATAATAATAATAATTAAAATTTGGAAACTAAAAATCGGCGTGGTAATACCACCCATTAGATGATGCGAAACTGATGAAATTTGACTGAATTAATAAGTATAACTTCCCGAAAACGTTTAACTTTAAATCGGTCATTAGTGCAGAATGTACCAGTAAGGACGTAGTAGGTAGGTCCGTAGGTCCATTTTATTCAAGCGTTATCAAACATTACTAATTCCAATCAATGAAAGAAATGTAGTCAAGTGGTATCAACTTCAGCTCCTGCTACAGCAAACTTTTAACGTGCAAACTTTTAATCTGCCTAAATTAAAAGAATGCACGTAAGAAAATGTGAGCTAAATCGGCCAGTCAGATAAACCGACATTGCTGAATCGACTTAAAAATTTTTAACCACATTTGTTAAAAGGATATCTGGTACATATTTTTATGTGTTATCATTTTGCTCCGGATAAATATATAATAACCAACACTTACATACTTAACATAGGCGATGAGAAATTTGCCGCAATTAATCTGCGCATGCCCCCAAAATCAATTCATTATCTTTTCAGACATTTTCTATAACTTTAAAACTTCAGTACAATTTTCTATAACTTTAAAACTTTAATACAATTTTCTATAACTTTAAAACTTCAGTATATCGTAAATACATTTCGATATTTAAGGATATGGATAAAAGCGCGCTGCGCGAATGTGACCTGTTCGCATTTGGTCCCGTTCTCCTCGAGGAGCATCTTCTGATTAAGTTTTCTCTAAAAACATAATTTTTACTACTAACAATTGCTTCTAATTTTCCTTGTTTATTCGTTGAATTACCTGATGACGCCTCGCTCCAACGAAGATTGTCAATTTGTTGCTTTTGATTCAACTTTGACTTGGTCTTTGTTGCGCCCGGTGTACCCGGATCTGATTTCTTCGATTGGCTACGACACATTCGTTGGAAATGGCTTTTTTTCCGCATGTACACGTGAATTCCCTGGCTGGACTCTTGTTTCTGTGCTCCGGTTTCCAATCGCCTCTGCCACAGTTGAAACAAAACTGTTTGTTGTTTGTGTTAATTGCATTAACTGCTTCGGTGTCTATGTTTTCCGGCAATGCCACCGTTGCAATCGATTGATTTGATGCCAAAATCCCTTTGTCCACATTAGCTGATTCGAATGTTTTGCAAATTTCTACTACGCGATCTAATGTTTCTTCACGTCCATCAAGCTGTTTCAACTGAAGTTTTCTGTCAACTACCCCAGTTATTATGCGATCACGTAACATTCGATTTTCATATGATCTTCCGCATGTGCAATTGAATTCACAGCGATCGATTTGAGCACGAAGTTCCGTCAAGAAATCGTTAAACGGCTCACGTTCTTTTTGAGTCATGTTATTGAACTTGTACGATTCCATCGTCACGTTCTTTTGTGGCAGGCAATGAACATCGAATGCTTCAAGTACAGTAGAATTCCAATTATCCGAATCAATTGGGACCGGACCACATTCGGATAATTGGATTTTTTCGGAAAAAAGGGGATTTTAAAGTAAAAGAGCTTATTTTTGGCATTGTATGCATTAGTAAAGTAAGAAGAAGTAAAAGTACATAAAAGGAATATATGTGTTTCCTATACATCTCGGTCAAAGTAAGCTGTTTTATTGTCCTAGCTTCGCGGAACGAAAGACAAAAGCGATTCGGATAATCAGCGATTCGGTTGATCGGAGTTCGGATAATTGGAGTTCTACTGTACCTGAATCAATGTTCGCTGTGTTGTTACTGCTTCTGTGTGTGCGGCTCTTTCTGCTGTTGCTGGTATCGTCCAAGTCGTTTTGACGGTTCCAAGTAATGAATCCTGTGAACCATCATTTGCAAACAAAGTATTATATACGTTTGCCACCTTGGTTCCAATAAGCCACAGAAAAGTAGCAATTTTCGTTGTTTCTGGCTGTGTGTTTTTGTTGTTGGCTATCATGTAGACTAAAAAATCGCGTTTCCAGTTTTTCCATTGCGATGCCAAATCTGAACAATCCAGTTCTCGCAATTCTTTCCGTGCATCAGCCATTTCTAATTTTCCAGTGCAGCGACGTGTATGAATCGCAATGTGATGAAATTCACAAGTTCACCTTTTTACTTATTATTTATTTTTATGGAATAAAGATTATTCCATGAACATTCACTTTTATAATATTTAATTTATTTATTCTTTACTTCTGACACCATGTAATAAGCTTATTAGTTTGTCAAGTATAATTAAATAAAACTCATAAGCTTTCCATGTAATTGTCTTTTTTATTGTTCATGGTTTCTTCGTTTTTTTTAACGACGATAAAGTCAGCTGTCACATACATTTTATCTTTTCAGGGCTGTATTATTCAGCATAGTTTGCAACATCATTACAGGGCTGTATTATTCAGCACAGTTTGCAACATCATTACACCCTTTTTTTTAAATTTATTTTTAAATTAAAGTAAAGTCTTATAATTAAATTCTTAATAATATTGAATAAAAGTAAATTCTTATAATTAGGTTCTTTAAGCTTATTTTTAAATGAAAGTAAATTCTTATAATTAAATTCTTTAATATTCTTAACTTCTTTGAAATGAAAGTAAATTCTTATAATTAAGTTCTTTAAGTTTACTTTTAAATGAAAGTGAATTCTTATAATTAAATTCTTTAATAATATTCTTAACTTCTTTGGACAAGGCTACCATTATTGGCTTTTATAAAGATTTTACCTACCATATCTTTGCGGTGATTTTGAGACACGACCACTCCTTGTTTTATAATCAATTTGAACCTTTGCCTCACCATCGCTTCCCGAGCTTACTTCTGAATCATTACTTTCAGCGGTGAGCATATTCCGATGAAGAGATATTCTCCATGTTCACTGACAGATCAGATTCATTCGCAATTACATTGTCAATGGGAGCATCTATTATCTGATTATTACCAATGTTTTCCTGATCAACCAAATCGATTACCGGTTCTATTATCTGAATCTCTGGCGCATTAAAATCATTATTTTTCGTTTTAGCTATGAATCTTCGATTACGTCTAAAATGATTTTGAAATGTATCCTGAATAATGTACGAGCGTTCGTTTACAATTCCGACAATTTTTCCATAATGCCATTCCTTGTTATTTTTTTTGAAAATTACCAAATCATTCAAATTCAATGATGGCAACGACCTTACATTTCTATCATAATAATATTTTTGCTTTTCTTTCTTCTTTGAAATTTTTTCCTGAATCGCCGCTTCATTCATATTGTTTCTGACAAGTAATTGTTCCGATACAAGCAGTTTTGTTTTTATTAACCAGCCAAAAAATAACTCCGATGGAACTAGGCCTAAGCTTGCCACTGGCGTTGAATTGTATTCCAAGATTCTGTACTGAAATTGATCAACCTCACTTACTTCATAATAACGTTTCAAAATATTCTTTGCAACTGCCACTCCCTTTTCGGCAAGACCATTACTTTGAAGATATGTTGGACTTGAATATTTGAATTGGACATTGAAATTCCGAGAGAACTTCTCAAATTCTGCCAAATTGAATGGCACATTATCGCTTTTAATTATCGATGGGTATCCGATTATATTGAATATAGAATAGAATACATCAATAATATGCCCAGATGTCTTGTTTCTGACCTTAGCCGCAACCAAATAATTTGAATAAGCATCAAAAATTGCAATGAAATCGTTCCCAGCATATTCAAATAAATCAACGAATGCAATATGATATGGATATTTCGGATTGATTTCCTGTACCAATGGTTCCTTTTGGTTTTTTCGATTGAATTTTTCACAAATACTGCATGATGCAACCATTTCTTTAATTTGTTTGTTCATCCCCGGCCAAAAATAAAGTCTTCTTGCCTTGGCTATTGTTTTTTCAATTCCCATATATGGCCCATGTAACAATTTTGCCAATTTATGTGGCAATTTATTTGGAATCACCAATTTGTGATTTCTAAACAGTAATCCATTTTCAAAATGTAGTTCTGCTTTGAGTTTTTGAAACACTCGGCAAAAATCGTTTAAAGAACTATACTCCGGCCAACCATTATCGATGTATTCGCATACGTGTTTTCGGTTTTCGTCTGATTTTATTAGCTGTTTGTAATACTCATAGTTGTCCCTTGACATTCTCTTTTTCCTCCCCCCTGAGCTATTGTTCAATTGCGCACGAGAAAGACAATCGGCCAATAGCATATGCTTTCCAGGTTTATGAACGATTTTCATTCCCGAAAACCTTAATAATTTCATGAACATTCTTTGAAACCTCGGTGTGACGCTATCAATCTCACGCAAATCTAATCGAGTGGCTTATGATCACTCTCAACAATAAATCTATGTCAATACACAAAGTTTTTAAAACGTTCACACGCAAAAACCACGGCCAAAAGTTCTTTCTCGATTTGTGGCCATCTTGCCACCGGATGTTCCTCTTGCAACAGACCCGATCCAAGCCCATCTTTCGATGCATCTGTTTGAATAACAATTGGTTTAGCGGGATCATATGGCCATAGAACCGGATCAGATGTTATAATGTTCTTCAGATTTTCAAGTTCCCGATCATATTTTTCATTCCACTCAAACATTTTTTCCCGAACTTTTCGCAATATTTGAACGAACCCAATAAGCGCACAACACCCTGTTTATCGGTTGGCTTTTTAATCTTAAGGATTGGCTCGATATGCTTTTGTGCCGGTTTAATTTTTCCGTCTGATAAAATGTGGCCCATAAATTTTACTCCCGACTTACGATACTAAATCTTTGCTGGGTTAAATTTAACATTATTCCGGCGTGCACGCTCAAGAACAATCGCTAAAATTTTTCGTGTTCTTCTTCATTGGCGACCACTATCCCAACGTCATCAAAATACACAAAAACACCCGGTATATCAGCAAAAATCTGAATATTTCTGGCGAAATATTCAAGCCAAATGCTAGTCTTTCAAATTTATAACGTTCAAATGGGGTCATAAAAGTCGTTAATTCAGAGCTCTTCTCATCTAGCTCCAGTTGCCAAAAACCGTTTGAGCAATCCAAAACAGTAAAAATCCTTTTATTGACCAGTTCTGAAGTCAAATCATCTGTCATAAATGTATATGTTGTATTATGTTATTTACGCTATCGCATCAAATAGAAACGAAACGATTCAACGAAATACATAGCGATATAATAGAGAGCATAAAATAGTGAATAATTAATTATGTTCTATTTAAGTTCCACGGTACGTGATAAATTATATATATTTATAGATTTCCTAAAGAAAAAAGTAAATAATTAAGAACACTCATACATTTTATTTTTATATTAATAACGCCAATTTTGTAAGAAAAAAAGCTAATTGTAAATGTTCTATGTTATAATTTGATGTTGTGCTTGAAATGAATGTAATGTAATACCGGTTTTGCATCTTCTTTAAAATGAATAGTAATTTTGCCCGGAATTTTCCCAAGTCCGGTGAATACATCACTATTTTTCTCTACAAACCTCTTTCCCTCATTTACGGTTTTAATCAAGTCAATATTTATTGGCGCAATCAATCCAAATTCAGTACAACTCTCAAGCCCAAGTATCGGTTCAAATGTATCATCAACAACAATGAATTCAGCCATCCGTTCAATATTCAGTTTATTATCCCACATTTTTATTTCAGCAATACCAACAATTTTAATTTTATTATTACTATAATCATATATAGGAAAATCGTTTAGTTCACTGCTCATTTTAATTTTAATTTTCTTGATTTCAAAGGAATGCAATTGACATCCGCTCCTGTATCTATCTTGAACTTAACTACCTTACTCCCTATTTGGTATGCCTTAGTCCATCGACCTCACGAGTATATATACTCATATATATATCTATAGCATAGCATAGCATTTATATATATATATATGAAGGGAATTAAAGATTTTAAATTCGCTGTTTTATTTTCTGGTGAAGTTGAACCGTTCTGGTCCAGCGTCGATCAGCAAGAGAACTTTTTTTTATTACACTTTCTGTCATCAGCTGTAACAGCTTTGATATTTTTGGTATCCATCAAAATCTGTTACAGAGATGTAATTTAAAGTATAAACTACAAACTAAGCAACGCAGCATTCCCATGAGGTGTTTTGTGGGTACACCACAGTATTCCCCTCCTAGATAGGATGTGCGGTAAAAGCAGGCTTCAAACGATCGATCGACACTTTGACTTTCGAGTTGTTGATGTTGAGTTCGTAGTACTTTCCAGAACGATGAAGTACCTTGTACGGTCCTTTATACGGTGAAGACAATGATGGTCGTATAGAGTCATTTCGTACAAAGACTAGCTCACAAAACTTTAGAGATGGATGCACGAATACGTTTTGTGATGTATGCCAAGCTGTATCAACAGGGCGAAGATCTTGCATTACTTTGCGGAGTTGGCGAACGAAATCTGCTTCGGAAACGTTTGTTTTTTCCTGTGAAAAAAACTCGGAAGGTAGCCGTAAGTTTTCGCCGTATACTAATTCAGCAGGCGTGGCGGCAATGTCATCTTTAAAGGAACAGCGTAACCCCAAAAGGATTAAAGGCAAATATATCGTCCATTGATTTGTGTTGTGACACAGGATTGTCGATTTAAGCGTTCGATGCCATCTCTCGACGAGTCCATTTGTTTGTGGGTGGTATGATGTTGTTCGTAGATGAGAAATGCCAAGGCTGTCAAGGAGTTGTTTGAACAAAGCGCTTTCAAATTGTCGGCCAAGGTCTGAGGTAATATCGGCAGGCACGCCAAATCGAGAAATCCAACTTGCAACCAACGCCTTTGCAACTGCACTGCAATATCTGGAATAGGTATGGCATCAGGCCATCGGGTAAAGCAATCCACTATGGTCAGGCAATATCGGTTGTTGTCTGATAGTGGAAATGGTCCCACTAAGTCAATGTGTAGATGAGCAAATCGCTGACTTGGGTTTTGTCGACGTTGCAATATTTTGCTATTATGCCGGGTATTTTTTTTGCGTTGGCACTGTGTACAGTTTCTGGCGAACGTTTTGCTGTCGCGCTGAATACTAGGCCATACGAAACGTTCTGCCATAAGCTTCGCTGTCGCTCTCATGCCGGGGTGAGCCAGGTTGTGTGTGGCAGCTAGTATGGTTTGTCTAAACTTCTGGGTTATGAATGGACGCATACGCCCTGTGGTATAATCGCAGATGAGTTTTCTCGTGCTATAAGGAAGAACAGATCGGGTTAATTTAAGCGAATGGCGGATATTACCGTTTAAATAGGACTGTAGTTCCTCGTCGGATTCCTGGTCTGTGGCCAAGTCTTCGTGGCTAAAGGTGGCAGCAGTAAGGCCGTCAATGCGGGACATCAAATCGGCTGCTACGTTCTGCTCTCCGGAAACGTGTCGAATGTCCGTTGTGATTTGGGAGATGAAGTCAAGCTGACGCACTTGCCGGTCTGACGCTTTATTCAGTCGTTGTTGGAATGCAAATGTAAGCGGCTTATCGTCAGTGTAGATGTGGCATGTTCGGCCTTCAATCAAATAGCGGAAGTGACGTGTGGCTAAGTACAAAGCAGTCAGTTCGCGATCGTAAGTACTGTAGCGAGTCTCAGCCTTTGAGAACTTGTGACTGTAAAATGCCAGTGGCTGAAGTTTACCTTTGACAACCTGATGAAGCGCGGCACCTGCGGCAAAGTCTGAGGCATCAACCCACAAGGAAAGCTGAGCACCAGGTACTGGGTGAGCTAGCATTGTGCAATTTGCAATAGCTTGTTTACATGTCTCGAAGTGTTGTCTCGTCTCCTCAGTCCAAGATAATGGTGTTTTATCGTTGCGCTTATTACAGTGAACCAATGCGAAGAGTGGGCCTTGGTGTCGTAATGCGTTTGGTAAGAAACGGCGATAAAAGTTTACCATTGCTAAAAAACGTTTTAGCTCTTGGACGCAAGTCGGCTGCTGATATTTTGTAAGTCCTTCTATGCGGGACGGAAGCGGTCGAATACCATTTTGATCGATGCAATGTCCAAGGAATTTTAATTCGGATACGCAAAATTCGGACTTAGACACGTTGATTGTGAGGTGGTGCTTTCTCATACGTTCGAAAACCAAGCGGATGTGTTTTCGATGTTCTTCAATGGATTTCGATGCTACGCACACGTCATCGAGATAGCAGAAGCAAAGTCCAGTTCGCGAAAGACTTCGTTGATGAGGCGCTGAAACGTCTGGGCAGCGTTTCGGAGTCCAAATGTCATTGACGTAAACTCATATAGCCCAAAAGGAGTTGTTATGGCCGTCTTGCAGATGTCGTCTTCGTGGATGGGGACTTGGTGAAAAGCTTTCTGGAGATCAATTTTTGAAAATACTGAATTACCTGCCAGTATATTCGAGAAATCGTGCAAAAATGGCAGCGGATAACGATCTGGAACTGTGCATGCGTTTAGAGTTCGGTAGTCTCCACAAGGCCTCCATGAACCATCAGCTTTACGCACCATGTGAAGTGGACAGGCCCAATTGCTGCTCGAAGGACGGCATATACCCAGCTTCATTAAAAGTTCGAATTCGGCGCGGGCGGCCGTTAACTTCTCTGGCGAAAGAGGCCTCGGACGTGCAAAAGTTGGTTGACCAGTGGTGATGATGCGATGAATGATAGTTGAATTTGTTTTAGTGCCAATTGGTGTCGGACGTGTGATATCTGCAAATTCTTTGAGCAAATTTGAAAATTCAGTTGTAGCTAAAGCTGCCTCTAAAGCTGTTGTTCGGTCGAGCAAACATTTACCTTTAATGTCCACTAAGAGACCAAAATTTGCTATGAAGTCTGCTCCGATTATAGCTTGCGAAACATCTGCTATAAAAAAATTCCAAACAAATTCGCGCCTGAGATTTAAATTAAGTTTTAAGATGACTTCCCCAAAGGTAGGAATAATCGATCCGTTTGCGGCAAACAATTTAACTTGTGTTGAATTAGCTCTAGCCAATTTAGTAGTACGTGGAATAACTGATACGTCAGCGCCCGTGTCGATTAAAAACTGCATTTTTGTTGACGTGTCGTAAATGCGCAGGCGGTGACAGTTTAGAATTTCAGAGGGCTTGTCAACCTCTGAAATCGAATTGGCTGAGCGTTGCTATTGTGAGTTAGTGGATTTAACGAAACTGCATGGTTGACGGCAACTCTTTGCGTTTCTACCGAATTTGGCATGATACCAGCAAATAGTTGACTCACCGGTTGGCCCTCGATTTTTCGATCGAGACCGATCGCGTGTTTTGATTGAAAATGTACGGTCGATGCGTTGAGTGAGTGCCGCTATTTCACTTTTGAGGTTAGAGATGACGTCTTGAGTAACAGGTGTCTTTGCTACCTCGTTGATCTGGCCTACTGCTGAGCCGATGGAGTCCACTATCGAGTCCGCGATCTTTAGCTTGTCCGGTAATGGAACCTTCGTTGCGATTATAGCCGCTTGAGCGTATGGAGGAAGGTGGCTTAGCCATAGGTCGTGTAAAATGTCATCGTTGAGCGCAGTACCTGCTGTGATTTTCATTTCACTAAAGAGTTCACTGGGGCGACGATCACCAAGCGGAAGATCTTTTAGCACTCGATGAAGACGGCGCTGTTGGCTCTCGGTGAAATGCTCGATTAATTTCAATCGAGTGTAATCGAATTTGTTTGCGTCTGGGGCTGCATCAACCATTCCATTAACTTCTTTGGCGGAATGCTGGCTAGTACGATGTTGGTTTTTGCAGCGTCCGTCGTGACGTTAGATGCCCGAAACCAAAATTGCAAGGAATAGAAATAAGCCTCGATGTTCTCCTCTGACATCGTTGGTAATGGAATGCGTGAAGCGGTTTGTGTAATGTGGACTGTGGAATCATCGTTGTTCGTTCCACCAGTAACCATATGGCTGTCATTCAAAAACATCGTGATTGCGTAACTTTTTGTTATATCACGTCGGGGTCACCAGTGCAGGGAATTAAAGATTTTTAATTCACTGTTTTATTTTCTGGTGAAGTTGAACCGTTCTGGTTCAGCGTCGATCAGCAAGAGAACTTTTTTTATTACACTTTCTGTCATCAGCTGTAACAGCTTTGAGATGTAATTTAAAGTATAAACTACAAACTAAGCAACGCAACATTCCCATGAGGTGTTTTGTGGGTACACCACATATATATATGTATGTATATTTGGAGGTTTAGTCCTACCAATAGTTTTTCCCTCGACAAACACAAAGAGAATTTATTTGTAAATTTAATTATATTAAGTTTATTTATTATTATTTTTAATACTGATCGCTGTGATCTTTTGAGACTAAACAAACCTGAACCGTTGAGGAATTTTTACCAACCTGCGCTTGGTCGCTGCTTTAGTCGGATGAACCTCGGTCGAAAAACTGACGATTCGGCTGGTAGCGGTAGGCGTTGCACTAGAGGCGGGGTCAATGTCAAGATTATTAGAACTGCCGGTTAAATTTGACGAAATGTCCGGTGGCTTGCTCGATGGAAAAACAGAAGGTGTCTCAGGAACCGACGAATCGCCAAGTGTCACGAAGGCGGGTTTAAGCCGGCCGATGTTTATGTTTTTCTGTCGCCCGCGAATCAAAACGGTGTAAAACTTCTCAAAACGTTTTACCACCGCGTATGGTCCATTGTACGGATGAGTCAGGGAAGGCCGGATTGCGTCGTTTCGAATGAAAACGTGCGTTGAGCGTCGTAGGTCCTTTGACATGAACGGTTGCTGAGTTGAGTGGTGTACCGTGTGGGTTGGCTGGAGTTTTTGCATCGCGGCTCTAAACTCAGAAACGAAGTCGCTTTCTGAAGGCGGTTTGGTTGATGAAAGAACTCTTCTGGAACAGCTAGTGTTGAACCGTACACCAACTCAGCTGGCGAGGCATTTATGTCAGGTTTAAACGCGACTCGTAATCCAAGCAGCACTGTCGGCAAGTGGTATACCCATCTTGCTGGATCGTGGCATAAAATTGCTGATTTGAACGTACGATGCCATCTTTCAATAATTCCGTTCGATTGTGGGTGATGTGGCGTAGTACGAAGAAGAGTTGCCCCGATTGCCTTTACTAGTTCCGCGAAAATCGAGGATTCGAATTGACGCCCTCGATCAGATGTTATTCGGGCTGGAACGCCAAATCGGGAAATCCACGGCGCCAACAGGGCTTTTACAATAGTTTCGGCCGTCATATCGGGAATCGGAACTGCTTCGGGCCAGCGTGTGAATCGGTCAATTATCGTGAGGCAGTATCATTGTCCTTCACTCGGTGGGAACGGACCAACGATGTCTATGTTGATGTGTGCGAAGCGTTGTTTTGGCGGCTCGTACTTGTCCGGAGTTGATCGTGTGTGTCGAATAACTTTTGCACGTTGACATTGTAAGCAGCTACGCACGAAAATCGCACACTTTTTTCTAATCCCAGGCCAGCAAAATCTACTCGTGAGCAGCTTAGTCGTTGCCCGCACTCCTGGGTGTGACAAATTGTGAATTGTAGTTATAACTTGATGTCGACACTCTTTCGGTATATAAGGACGGATACGAGTTGTCGTTGTGTCCCACATTAACTGGTGGTTGCAACCTGGGACTGGAAAAGATTTTAGAATAAGAGAATTTTGCGTACCTGTTATGTTCAGTAGTTGCTATAGCTTCTCGTCATGTTGTTGGGCCACTGCGATGTTAGAGTAGTCAACAGCATGCTCTATTGAAGCGATGCGAGATAGTGCGTCTGCCGCTGTGTTTTCCGCGCCCGGCGTATGCCGAATGTCCGTCGTAAATTGGCTGATGAAATCAAGCTGGCGTGGCCTACGTGGGGAAGCCTTTTCCAGTTTCTGCTGGAAAGCGAAAATCAGCGGCCGATGGTCGGTCACTATAAAACAGCTTCGTCCCTCCAGCATGTAGCGAAAATGACTTACAGCTTGGTACATCGCTGCCAGTTCGCGATCGTGTGTAGAGTACTTACGTTGAGCATCCGTAAACTTTTTTGAATAGAATGCCAACGGTTGTAGGTCGGTGCCAATTTTCTGATGTAGGGCTGCGCCCACAGCTGTGTCAGACGCATCCACGTAGATGGCAATCTCGGCATCGGCACCCGGGTGCGCCAGAAGCGACGCGTTTGCTAGTTCCTATTTGCAGCGATAGAAAGCAGCCTCTGTCATTGGAGTCCACTCTATGGGTGTCCGATCGTTTTTTCTGTTGCCTTTAATCAGCTGTTGTAGTTGCATCTGGTATGCTATTGCGTGTGGCAGGAACTTTCAGTAAAAGTTGATCATCGCGATAAATCTTTTCAGCTCCTGTGCCACTTGCGGTTTTGGAAAATCTCGGATTGCTGCAAATTTTTCTGGCAACGGGCGAATGCCGTTAGCATCAACGAGATGACCCAAAAATTTAATCTCACTCTTACCAATGGTGCCAGATGGTTATCACAAGGGCGGCGAAAAACTTCAGCCAGGTCACGGCGGTGTTGTTCGATTGTAGACGATGCGACACAAATGTCGTCAATAAACGGGAAGACAAAATCTAAGCCTCTAAACACCTCGTTTATCAGCCGCTGAAACGTTTGCGCTGCCAAACGTCATAAATTTAAACTCGTACAGGCCGAATGGGGTGCTGATGGCGGTTTTGGGCACGTCGTCCGGATGGATTGGAACCTGGTGAAAGGTTTTCTGTAGGTCGATTTTCGAAAAAACCGTTTTACCTCGTAGGTTGGTTGCGAAATCCGTAAGAAAAGGCAAGGGGTAACGATCCGGCACCGCTTGGGAGTTCAGGGCGAGATAGTCGCCGCATGGCCTCCAAGTCCCGTCACCTTTTCGTACTAGGTGCAACGGGCTGGACCAGTTGCTTTTCGACGGCTGACACACGCCAGCTTCAATCAAGAAATCAAACTCCTTTTCGGCTGCTGTGAGTTTTTCCGGTGACAGACGCCGTGGTCGACAATAAACGGGCTGTCCAGTCGTTTCGATTCTGTGTGAGATGGAAAATTTGGTCGCAGAACCATATGGCGACAGCTTTGTGACATCAGGAAAATTCCGCAAAATGTCTGAATGTCTTCACTAAACGTTTTAATGATGGCGGTTTGAGAAAGAGTCGCAACTGTGAGTTGTGCAATAAGTCCGGTGACGTTGTTGACTAGACGATTTCGCTTGAGGTCTATCAGCAAATCATAATGTTTGATAAAGTCCGAGCCGATGATTGGCGACGTCACGTCTGCGATGACAAAGGACCAATGGAAATCACGGCGCAGTCCAAGGCTCAATCGAAATTGCTTCTCTTCAATAACTTTAATAGGAGAGCCATTTGCGGCGAACAACATTATTGAGGACGGACGGACATCATATGATCTTGCGGTGAGCGGCAAGACGGACACGTCGGCGCCACTGTCGACAAGAAAATTTACTAAGTTCGTCTCTCACCTGAAGGCGAAATATTTGACACTTGGTGGGGAAGCTTTCGCCTGCCTCCTCCACCGGCCTATCGAGTCACTTGGATGGTGGTGCTAGTTCGCCTGTAGACAGCGCGTTGACCTGCCGTTGTCTATGCTTACAGGGGGTCCGACATTTCCGTGCGTTGCGACCGTACTTTCTGTGATACCAGCACTCGTCGCCGATTTCATTGCTGAACTAATCAGGTCGATTCTGTGTTCGGCTACGCTGTGCTGGTGTTTTACGTGAGCGAGAACGGGAGCGCGTCGAGAAATTTTCAAATTTTCGCCCAAGCTCGATGACAGCTGCGCGTAGCTCTTTTGACGCGGTCGATGGGAGCGCTTCTACGCGCTGGATCTGGCTTGGGGTCATAGCGTCCACTATTGAGTCCGCCACCTTCGTAAATTCCGCCGGTGTACCAGACGAAGCTGCGACGACGGGGCCGCATCACCCAGTGTGTTGCCGGCCACGCGCTTCATCTCAAAATAGAGCTCCGACGGTTTTTTGTCACCCAGCGGCAGCTCCGACAAAAGACGGTTCAGACGGCGCTGCTCGCTGTCCGCGAAATGCTTACAATTTTTGCTTTGATGAAAGTATAACGCTCGGTGACCGTCATATATTGGGGGCTTAAAGCTGCTAAGACGGTTGCGGTCTTTTGTTTGTCCGCCGTAATGCGGGGGCCGTGAACCAAAAGTCCATGGTTGTGAACCAAGCCTCGATATTTGTGCTACACATCTGGGGGACACGTTTTGTATGGTACTGGTGCTGCCTGGTCGCCAGAGGCAACAGCAACACCACTGCTGGTATTAGATGGGGTCGTTGAGGTACCGCTGTCGTTGTGATAGTCCGTCATTATGCTCAAATTTGTGGGCTTTATGCAATTTTGTAACAATCGCTACGGGTGTCACACAAAATGGCGGCCGACGCACCAGTTGTGCTAGGGGATCAACGATGGCCAAAGAATAGCGTGAATGAAAATCACGTCGGGGTCACCAGTTTGGAGGTTTAGTCCTACCAATAGTTTTTCCCTCGACAAACACAAAGAGAATTTATTTGTAAATTTAGATATATTAAGTTTATTTATTATTTATTATTATTCTTAATACTGATCGCTGTGATCTTTTGAGACGAAACAAACCGGTTGATCCAACGCCTGGCAGAAAAAGAAAGAGAGATTCGTATATCTCCGCTAACGATGCATTAGGGAAACGGGTACTCATTGTCAGGCCGCCAGCGATCGATATTCGCTGCGGGTGTTTGGCGGTGTTGCCACACACATATATATATATATATATATATATATATATATATATTATAATATATACATGAATTTTAGTTTATGCTGTAGCCTACAGAATGAATCATATACAGGGCGGCCCAGAATGAACGAAGTGGTGTGAATTCCTTATAACTTTTTTATTATAATTTTTTTTTTCTTTTCTTTTTAGTATTTTGTAAAGAAGACTTGGGGAATTTATAATGGAGCAATACACAACTGAACAACGTGCCCAAATCGTTAAAATTTACTTTGTAAATCAACGGTCCATTGTGTTGACTCAGGGTGCATACCGTCGTCAATTAATTGTGCGGGTTGCACCTTCTCAGTCAACAATAAACCATCTTGTTGCAAATTTTCGAGAACAAGGGGCAGTAAGGAACCTTCCTGGTGCTGGCAGACTACGAACGGTGCACACGGATGACAATATTCAAGTGGTACAGGAGAGTATTCAGAAGGATCCACAAACATCAACCAGGAGACGTTCGACACAACTTGGCATTTCAAGAGGGTCGCTGCAGCGAATTTTGCATAGCATAAGAATGACATATTACCAGCAACGACTTGACTATGCAATTTATTTCCAGCAAAAAGCACAAGAGAATCCTAATTTTATTAATAACTTAGTTATGAGTGACGAAGCCCATTTCCAATTAAATGGGTTCGTTAACAAGCAAAACTGTAGGATATGGACTACGGAAAACCCGAGAGTACTTCATCAACGATAATTACACCCAGTTAAGTGTACTGTTTGGTGTGGTGTTTCTTCAGAAAGGATCATTGGCCCATATTTTTTTGAAAATGAACGAGGTATTGCCATTTCCATCAATGCTGATCGATATCGGGCCATGTTGGAAAATTTTGTAAGGCCAGCCGTGGAAAACCATCCGCAAATATGGTTCCAACAGGATGGAGCCACAGCGCACACTGCGAGGGCCACAATGGCTCTTTTACGCGACATATTTGGGGAAAGAATAATTTCGCGTACAAGCAATTTTAATTGGCCCCCGCGTTCCCCGGATTTAACCGCTCCAGACTTTTTCCTTTGGGGTTATTTAAAAGGGAAAGCTTATGTTAGTAAGTCCAGGACTATTGACGAATTAAAATCCAATATCCGAGACGAAATTAACAACATAACACCGGAAATTTTGCGAAAGGTCATGGAAAATGTGTTGAAAAGAGCACATTTGTGCGAAGCAGAAAATGGCCACCACTTGCGGGATATCATTTTTAATAACTAATCTAAAAATATTCCCCATAAATTTACTGTATTTAAAAAAAATTTAAAAAATATGTCTTAAATAAAAAGTTATAAGCAATTCACACCACTTCGGCCATTTTGGGCCACCCTGTAGAAAAGCCATCGGGTCCGGGGAATATGTTCATCATTGTTGTGAAGAAATTAAACCAGGGATGTTCAACGAAAACGATTGGTGAACGTCCTGTGGCAATTACCGGGGCCCAAACCATCACTAAATCAGGTGCTTGTTTTCGCAATTCGCTTGTCCAAATTGTCTTTTGATTTTAATTCTAACCGTAGACGATACGGTTGATATGGCCGAAAATATAATACACAGATTGAAGCGCCTAAAGTACCAAGTATCTTTTGACCAAATAACGTTTCATGACTTTTTAAGTAGATTGAGCGACGTCCGTCGGTCTGGCTGGTTGACAAATTGCCTGGGTGGTGTACACCAGAGTGGTGGAAAATCTTTGCTAAACTTTTCTAAATTTAGCTCAGCAGAATATGGATCCACTACTTCTGGAACAAATACGTCGAATTTCAATTTTCCTTTATCACTCCACTTTTGCAGACTGAAGTAACTTTAATTCTTGTCCATTTCATTTATTTATAATACTTTACGGAGTTAACAAAAAAAAAAATCGATCGATTAACTACGCGTCTTCTGGAATTACCAAACAAATTACATAAATTTGCCCACATATTCCCAATGATATGAATGGAGGGGATTGCCCCGCCCAATAAGGTACCACACACGGAATTGACAAACTTAACAAAAATCTTCTTAGAAGCAAAAAATCGGTAGTTCTAATTCTGCTTCTTTCACTGTAATTCAATTCACTCCTCATTATTTTGCACCAACGCAAAAGGATGTTGGGTGAAGTCAGTTCATCTAACTGAAGTTTCTAACTGGTTTAATATGCGCCTAATGCTACTAGCAGATACATTTTATTTTTCGCCAATTAAACTGCGCTTTGTGGTGGATTACTTAGAACACTGACTTTTGACCATTTCTATTGATGTTGTTGTTTTTGGATGCCTTCATGGCATTTTTGTTGATGCCACAAGTGCCGTTGTAACGTACAGGGTGGGCCATAAGGGTGTTGGCGGTTTAAATATTCAATTAAAAAAAAACTACGAAACATAAAAAAAATGTATTTGTATTTTTAAAAAGTAGAAGCATGGGAATTTTTAAGATAATGATGTTGTCCAAATGGCTTCCCTCGGCTGCTGAGACTCTTGGGACCGAAGTCGCAAATTTTGGAAAACTCGTTGAAAAGTTGTTCTCGGTATTTTGCTACTTTCCTGAATAATGTTCCTCTTCAACTGCTCTAAATTGCCATTCAATATCCCCCCTTTTCGAAATGAGTTTTCCAGGAAAAAAATTATTTAGCAGCTCTATGGATACCCTAGTCGTATGACATGTGGCCCCATCCTGTTGAAACCACATCCTCGAGGTATTGCCTTGAAGTTCTTGCAAAGCTGGCACCAGAAAGTCTGCTAGCATGTTGCAATAATTGTTCGCTCTAACCGTCATCGCATGCCCTCTTTCGTCCTCAAGAAAGTATGGTCCAATAACACCGGTTGACGTTATCCCAGCCCACACGACAAGCTTAGGGCTGTGAAGTGGACGTTCATGCAAGCGTCGGGGATTAATCTCGGACCAGAACCGACAATTTTGCTTGTTCATATGGCCATTAAGGTGAAAATTGGCCTCATCACTAAAAATCACGTTGTTGAACTTGTTGAACCGCTCTAGCATCAAATTGACAAAGTTAAGTCGGTTATTGGCATCATCGGGTTTTAATTCTTGGACTATTTGAATCTTATAAGCCATCAAATGCAAATCACGTTTCAAAATTCGTCGTCAAGTTGTTCTTTTGACATCCAAAGACTGACTTCTCTTACGTGTTGACTGTTGCAGATTTCGCTGAACTGAAACACGAACACGCTCCACAATTTCGGCTGATCTTGCAGAAACTGGGCGACCACGAACCGTAATTGGTACTGTTGAGCCGGTTGTTTCGAACATTCTGATCCATTTTCGTATCACATTGGCGCTTGGAACTTCACTTAAATCGTGTAAACCGTGTTCATGCCGATACAAACGTCGTGCAGTAATCACTGATTTATTGTTTTCGTAATACGCTCGGACACAAAATGCACGCTGCACTCCCGTGTACGGCTCCATGGCGACTAAATTTCCAGGAAGCGGCGCAGCGAACAACATATCCCCCCGCCACCCCGCGCCGCGCGTTGCCGAGAAATTGAAGAATTAAATCGCCAACACTCATATGGCCCACCCTATATAATGGCACGATACACAAACTTTTTTAAATATTGTACATTATTAACAATGGCTGTTTGAGACTTTCCAGCCAAATACAAAGGAATCATATTGCTGTGTTTGAATTCCATTTGCTTTTTAACTGCAACGTAAACCGATATGCTTCCGTATGGCTTATAAACAACATAACAGATTGACTTTGTCAAAAAATGAGCGTAAAGTTAGCTACACTTCTAGCAACTACACCTACATACATACTCAAATTCACTAAATAATTTTTAATAACGCTAATTTAAATACATAATTCGAAATTTAAAACAATACCTGCTAATGTTAATTGCAAGCGAGAAAATATCCTCTATTGTTTTATTGTTAACAGTTGTTGGCCCAGTTCATACCTCGAGCGTTATACATATTATAATGAACAGTTCATAATACTTTTTTGTAGTAGGCTAATGGTTCAAATAATACCATCATTTCGTATGTACAATACTCGAGGCGCAAATATTACATTAGGAGTAGTAAACGCTGATGGCGCTATTTAAACATATCCACAAAATATTACGTACAAAGCTCCACAAGGACACTTAAATCCTACATTATAACATGTAGCCTCTTCGTTAGATGGATGCTGGCGAATTACTACTAGTTTGATGGGCTATTTGCCTGCTTGATTTACATCGTTTTGCCTATGTCTAGATTGCATAATGCTCATTAATAAACTTTTACTCTGTTTTATGGTTACACAGAATAAATGCTTATCACCATGTAAACAAAGCTGTGCTAGAAGTGCGAATTACACTAAAACTTCATTTATGAGATTTATGATAAACGAACGCACATAGCCTGGGAACAAGAACGAGTATGTACGAGTACGAAGATGTAGTTTAATATTCAACTTTATTCGTGTATCGACGTGAAAAATTTTATTGGGGCGGTTTAAATACTGCCAGTAATTAAATGCTGCCGGTAAAAGGAGCATACATATATAAATATGGAAGTCGGATTGCAACTATCATAAAAATTATGCAAAAGTGGCTACAGTTAGAACTGCAAATAGCTGGTTATCAGTTTAAAATTTTAGCATCCTTTGTACGCACTATGCCATTGGCTAGCAATAAATGAAATTGAACTATGAATGAGGAGATTGATTAGCTCCAAGTCCGACATTTATTTAATATATTACATTTATGAAGTCGAGAATTACTTTGAATATGTACTGACTTACGCAGCTGGGAACTTTAGTATCTGTGTTCGCATGGACAAATAAATTTAAAAGATCGTGGTTCACAGGTTTACAACACCGAATCGTTAACATTGATTGCAAATATATATTTTGCTTCAAAATACTGTCATGAAATGACAGACAAGTAGTTTATAAGTACAGCGGAGTCTGCTTATGTCTATCGCACTCAGTTCACACATTTCGGTTTCAACTTTTACATGTTAACGCATGTTAAAACGTATTACAGTAGAACTCCAATTATCCGAACTCCGATCAACCGAATCGCTGATTATCCGAATCGCTTTTGTCTTGTGTAAAACAGCTTACTTTGACCGAGATGTATAGGAAACACTGAATTTTTTTTATGTATGTACATATTTGTACCTAAATGTTGTACCTAAATGCATACAATGCCAAAAATAAGCTCCTTTAGTTTAAAATCCCCTTTTTTCAGAAAAAATCCAATTATCCGAATTTTTGATTATCCGAATGTGGTCCGGTCCCAATTGATTCGGATAATTGGAGTTCTACTGTACTTGAAGCATTCGATGCTCATTGCCTGCCACAAAAGAACGTGACGATGGAATCGTACAAGTTCA
>JAHXMU010026031.1:17598-92647 GCA_019455685.1 Philornis downsi | reverse complement strand
ACAATGATTACACAGCAAACGTGCGTACGTAGAAAAATTTCCAAAACAAAGGCGATAATCCCATGTTGAAGTATAAGCAAGCAATTTCAGTTTTTGTTGTCACGTCTGTTAATGGCGAAAAAGTTTTATGTCTGATTATTGAGATAAATGTCACACTTGTGTATCGATTTGTAGCGATGAACGTTGTACAAATCCTCACATCTGCGCCCGATGACTGTGGTTATGGGAAAGGGATTTTATCGTAACAGGTGTTAACGTACGGGGCGATAATTTATTACTTTTCGAAACGTTTTCGTTTCTTACGGGAAAAGTTTGGGGAAAATGTACAATAATTTAAGACGATATGGAAGCAAAGAATGGACTCCAAGGAGATGGAGTTTTGCCATTGAATAAACTATGTCGAAAAGTTACGTTTTAGGGACAATTTGTGGCTTAATGTTTCTTTAATTCAATCGTTGAATAATAATATGATACTGAAAGCAGTAAAATTAATAAACTATAGACTTATTTACAATTGATTTATATACGAATAAATGGATACATTGAGATAGTTATTCGTAAAAATCTATTAGAAGATTATAAAATGTTTTTTTTTTCTTTATACGAAATTATAGTCTATAAACCTTTAGCATGTTGTTATGAGAAAGGACCTAAGTGAACAATAATGTTTGCCGTAATAATAATCATCCATTTTTTAGCAAGCCTAACAACTAAATCCTATTGTGAAAATTAAGCCTACCTTAGTCTACGCATTTAGGTTAGGTCTTGATATTGCGCGACTACAATCATTGATGTTTTCAGTTTCAGCCATTTTTTTTCCTCGTTTTATATTTCAAAATTCGAATTTTCAAAAATTCTTTTTCATCACACGCTTATTCTTGACTCCCTTTAGGTAGGAATTCGCACCTGCTTCATAATAGTAATTTTTACATTAATTTTGGTGATATCAGCACAAGTCGTTCGTTTTGGACGGTGACACCATTTGCGCCCTCATTCTTTCATATTTTATTCCCTAAAAACGCGAATTTTTATAAATCTCTTCTCATACCTAGTCTACGCTCATAGGCAAATTTACGAACCTAATTTGATGACTGGGTTATGACGCAAGCGGATGAATCACTACTGGCAGTTTTCAAAAGAGAAAAATACGGAGAGTCGTTAAGGGAGAGTATCGGCACCGTATAAACAATGAGCTGTATGAGCTACGAGTATATGCCGACATCGACGTGGTTAAACGTATGAATACACAGCGATTGCGTTGGCTGGGCCATATTGTGCGGATGTACCCAAATGCTCAGGCACGGAAAGTTTTCGACAACAAACTCGATGGATGGCGCAAAAGACGGCGACCAAAATTCCTTTAGAAGGACCGGATTTTTGAAATACTGGCGAAGCTTGGTGTGACGAATTGGAGGAGAAGTGCAGAAGATCGAAGCGCTTGGAATTATTTTCTACGGGCGGCGTATAATAGATAAGGCTGTTTATTCCAGTCGCCACGTAAGAAGAAGAAGAAGAAGAAGAAGAATTTGTTGATAAGGTCATCATCCTTTTGCTCTTAGCGGTAGAGTCAGTTTCCCTTCCTTTTTCTTGTTTCACCCTTTAAGATTACGAATTTCGAAAAATTTCCTTTTTGAGCGCGGCTATACTACAGGGTGGCGCAATAAAACGTGCACATTTAAAAAATAGATTAAAAAATAAATACAAAAGGTGTGGTTAAGTAATAAATGGAGTTTATTTTTAAAAATAACATCATCTAAATGGTGATCCTCTCTACGACAGCACTCCTCTAACCGCAAACGAAAATTATTGAAAACTTTCTTCAGTAATACTGGTGTAATGGCTGCCATTTCACCACGGATATTCTCCTTGAGCTGAACGATATTTCTTGCATTATTACTGTAGACTTTGTGTTTGAGGTATCCCCACAAAAAGTCAAAGTTTACGAACTCATTCATAAGGAAATGAGCCTCGTCAGAGAAAAGGATATTGTCAAAGTTGGAAAATTGATTAAGCATTTCATTAGCAAATGCGAACCTTGCTATGAAGTCAGACTCTTTCAATTCTTGTGTTAATTGCAGCTTATATGGATGCAGTTTAAGATCCAATGTTAAAATTCGTTGCAAACTTCGTCGCGATAATTGTAAGACAGACGATCTCTTGCGAGTCGTCATTTGTGGATTTCCTCGTACTGACTCCATAACTCTCTCAACATTGTCTTCAGTCCTAAATGTTCTTGGGCGACCATTTGCTTGTGGTTTAAATGCTGAACCGGTCTCTTCAAAACGCTTTACCCATATTTTAATTAAATTAGCACTCGGAGCTTCACTAATTCGCCGTAGTCCATATTCAGCACAATATAGTCGCTTAGTAGCAATATATGAACGAGAGTTCTCGTTAAATGCGTGCACGCAAAATGCGCGACGCTTCCCGTCGAAGTGATTCATAGCGACTAAAACTCCATGAGCCCGCCAACCCAACGATGTAGGCGACCCTTGCCCGCGCCTTTTCTACCCCGCAAAAAAAGATGATGCAATATGTACGTTCTATTACGCCACCCTGTATAACTGCAGAGCTTCATGATTTTAGCTTAAGCCGTTTGTTATGAGCGATGATAATATTTGTGTAAAAATGTGCAAGATCCGTTGTGCTGATTGATGATACTGGATGATTTTCTCCCATGCCTACCAGTTTTATCCTATAAAAGTAAAAATTCCTAAAATATCAGTTCCTGTCATGCAGCTATGCTGCAGACGGAGTGGACATCTTGACGCGTGTTTAGTCTGTAAGTGGAATATGAGTACCAATTTTTGTAATTGTGGCTCTACTTCTTTGCACTGGGGCGATCATACCTGTTTTTGTCCCGAAAATTACGAACTTCGAAAGTCATATCGGATATCGTCTTTTTACCCTTAATGAAACGAATTTCGAAAAAATCCCATCTGTCGCGCAACTACTCAATTTCCATGATTCTATGAAGGTGCTAGATTTATGAATTTTTACGCCGTTTTTACACGTTAAAGCTGGAATTTCGAATAACCTCTTCTTACCGCGGGTTTGCTCAGGAAGCCAATTTTCATTCGATTCATGATTAGCGATGGTACCGAATTAATCCTTTTTTATCCTGTTTTTATGCCCGAAAATACGAATTTTAAAAATCTATCCTTGCGTGTACCCCAATTTTCGTGACTCTAACTTTAGTCCTTTGGCCTGGACGATGATCTGACTGTCAGTACGGATATATATAGGTAGATAGATATCAGATGGTTGACTTTATGTACAAATTACAAATCAAGTTTATTAAATATCAACAAAATAATCAAGAAGAGTGAGTTATTGGCTGTTGCTTTTAACTGACTGAAATTTCCATACTGGGTTATTGCATATTCCTGTTGGCAACTGGCCAATGTAAACGAACAATTAAACTGTTATGCACCAATGGCGAGATGTAACGAGTTCGTAATCGATTTTTTCATGCTGTGTAACAAAAAGCATTTAAAACTTTTGAGTTTCTCCAATTCCGCAAATGATTTATCCAAAATTACGCATTCCTCTTATCAACTGGTATTAGAACTTTATTCGATTTCAGCTACAACGAAAATGTGCAGATTTGGTAAATGAAAAAACACAACAAATTAAAATGAAACCAATTTGTATTCATTGCAGTATGAGATATTATTTATGGACATGGATATGGATCATATATACTTCATACGTATTTGCACCAATTGACCGGAATTGATAGATTCTCAAATTCAAACTAGTAAATTGCAAACAAAAACAAATTTATTGCATCTCCCAGGAACTATAAGAATTGAATATTTTATGCAAGTATTAAAATAGTATAAATCCATAACGATATGTTGTCCAATCCCTATAATCCCTAAAGTTGCATTGATTTCAAATGAAGCTTGAATATTTACATAAAATGTATTAAAAAGAAATTCATTATTTTTGCATGACATTGGAGGCTTTATTTAGCGTCATTAAAATGATTCGATTTAAGTAAAATGTGCACCATTTTATTCAACAACCTGTTGTCATTTTGCAGGTAATTCCATTGTGCCTCTCTCAGAGAAATTCTCGCCCCTGTTGTCAAAATTTACGACACTCACAAGCTTTTCTTGACTCGAATTTTTCAGCAGCAAAGTCGTTCGCCATAGGCAAGAACAGGTGGCAATCACTGAATGCCAGGTCCGTACTATAAAATGAATGCATAAGAGACTCTCAACCAAGCTCCCGAAGTTTCTGTCGAGTCTCTACAATTCTTCTCCCATTGGCGTTTGTGCTTCCTTTAGACAGTCCAATCGTTGGCAGTAACAGTCCGAATAAGGAATCTGGACTTAGGGGATCAGCTCATATCCACCCAAATACCCTACTCCACCACGGTGAAACCTTCTTGACCGTCAATACTGATACTGGCTTGTCCACCGTTTGCGCCGGATCACTGTGATTCGAGCGCAAGCATTTTTACGTGACGCTGTCCTAAATAAACCACTTTTCACCAGTAGTCATCGGTTTCAGAACAGGGTCGATTTTGTTAGGATTCAGCAGCGATTCGCAGAAGAAAATTCGTTTCATAAACTTTTTTCTTGTTAATTCTTGTTGCATTCATACGAGGAGACACTTTTTGTATTCATTGTTCTATCGATATTTTGACAATTGAACTTCCAGAGCGTGGTGCATCTTTGGCGTCAAAATTATCGAAACGAAATCGAAGAAACCATTACAGCGCGTGATTGACTCTTGTGTTAACAGGACCAGAAATACTATTCAAATTTTCTGCTGTCTGTTCTGCTGTTTGTTAATTAAAATTTAACGACATTTAACATTTAATTTCAAAAAATCAAATCAAAAAAAAAAAAAAAAATATATAAAAGATATGAACATTTTCTCCCTTTTCTTTCCCACTCCCTGTTTTGGCAAATGCTTGGTGCTTATCTTAATGGTTAAGATAGAATACCAGCTGAAATTCTACGGTTGATATTGAAACCACAGCTGAACTTCTACCACCCCCCTCACATCAGTCGGAGTGAAAGAAAGGCTGTTGTCAGTCAGTATTGCCAAGTTACCGAAAACTGGCGACTTGAAAGATTGCAACAACTGAAGAGGAATTATTCTGCTTAACACCATGTATGTATACGATACTAGCAGTCATAGTACAGGGAAGACTTCAAAGTAAGATAGAAAACAATCTGCGAGGTGAACTAACAGGTTTCCGGTCAAACAGGGGCTGCGTACATCAGCCCAACACTCTACGCATCATAATAAAGCAATATCCAGAAATGCGTACTCTCTTGTACCTACAGTTCCTAGATTTCAAGAAAGCCTTCCATACCATCAAAGGGAATGGCATATGGAAAGCATTTAGAAGAAAAGGAGTTCCCCACAAAATAACTCTAACCATTAGAGCTATGAACGAGGATGCAAAACTCTCAGTTCTTCACAGCCGGAGCATCAATAATTTTACACGAACTCTGGAGTAAAGCTACGATGCCCTCTATCACCTCAACTATTCACAATCGTACTGAACGATATCATGGGCGAAGTCTGTTCAGAGTGATCGGAATTTACATGGAATCCCACGCCAACTCAAGTATTTGGATGATATTTGTCCACTCCCGCACAACATTTTCAATATGCAAGCAAAATTAGAAGGTTTGGAAAGATTAGCGCGCAATGTTGGACGTGAGATAAATATCAAGGCAACCAAAGCTATGAGAATTAACAATGTTAGCACAGTGAACATCATGCTAAAAGGCCAACCAGTGGAATACGTAGGCAGTTTCTGCTATCTAGGCGGTACAGTGGCAACCAATGGCGGCACAGAAACAGGCGTAAATAACAGGCTCAATAAAGCAAGAGCGCCATTCGGACGATTACAATCAATATAGGGAAGCTTATTCAGACGAACCAAGCTTAGAATAGTTAACGCATGTATAAAATCAACTCTATTGTACGAAAGTGAAACTTGACTGGCATCGAACACCGTTACACAAAAGCTGCAGACATTCATCCATAAAAGCCCCAGAATCATATGCAGGATATTCGATCTAGCAAGGAACCCAAACTGGCATATATAAAACGTAAAAAATGGAGTTGGATCGGCCATACCATAAGAAAGAAGCCGGATAGTATCAAAAGAATGTCGCTAGAGTGAAATTCTTAAGGCTCAAGAAGCAATGATTGACCAAAGAACCAAAGGACAGTGCAATCTTACGTGGGAAGACGCAAAAACAACAGCAGCAAATTGAGTAAGATGGAGATGCTGTTTGGAAGCATATGGCTTCCAAAAGGGGTTAAGGAAAAAAAAAAACAGAAGGAAAATATCTTAATGGTACTTCTCATATAAATAGTCTGTACACATTTATATTATTTGGTTCATATCTTCCATTCAATTGAATTAAATTCGACAATTCATGCATTTAGTAAACACTGTTGTGTGAAAGAAATTGACTTGATTTGTCGCGTCATTTACGATAACACTCGTACAAATTTGCCAAAATGCAAAGACTACTCTCTATAATTTCTAAGTGAAAGAATTCAATAAATCAAATCTTTGCTTCTTTTATTGTGCAGTAGTATGTATTAATTCTTAGAAATTTTTGATCAGAACTGAGCAATTTTCAATCATTTCACCTGACAGAAATTTCTGGTTGTTGGTTGTTTTTTTCAAATTTACTTTTTTGTCGTGTTTTTCTTTTTTCTTAAATTTTTTCTTTGCTTGCTATGAAGAACTCCGTTTTTAGCCTTTTTATGACAAGCCAACATTTAAACTTTTGATTTTCAAGGATATTCAATGGCGTACATCAGGACGAGCTAATAAGAATATCTGAGAACAAAAAAAGCAGCGTATTAAGGTGACGCAATACCAGCCAGGATTCCTTTGTCTATTTAAATGTGAATGCACGATGAATACAATTATTTTATATATATTTCTATCACAATTTTTACCCAAATAGCCTTGTGCGAAGTGTATTTTAGCATAAAATCTAAAAAAAATCAAAAAACAAAAAAAAGCAACAAATCGATAACTAAATAAAGAAAAGACAAAATTTGACGAAAGTTCCTGGAAACAATGTAGAAGTAATATCAATGTATGATTGGCAAGCACAAAATCAAATGTTCTTCCTTGTAGAAACACGTTCGTTTATTTGTACGTAATTTGTATGTTCACACATGTTTAAACAATAGAAGACGAATATTATTTATGAGATTTAATGACAGATATTCGCCAACAAATTCACACTATTCGGACTTTAACAACGGAGTTTCATATTTCACCATCATACAGCCACTCCAGTGGAAGAAACAGGAAAGAAATAAAACGGTTTCTTTATCCTTGTTTGAGTATGTCTGAATATGTATGTGTGTCAACCTGTCAGAGAAATGTTCACCAATAATGTTTATACGACTAAAAAGATGTGTCAATGTAATTTTTCTTCACAACTTTTCAATAGAATGGAATTTTTCATGGAATCGTTGGCTGGCTTTATCTCGCATTCTCCCTGCCATTGTGTCGGAACGTTCAAAAGTGATTGCGTTATTCTACAAAATGTATGGTTTCCTTTTCATGGCCGCTGTACTGGCAATGACGTCTTCTCTTATGAAATTCTATTATGTTTAGGAACTCACTAAACTTATACATGGTTTAGTGAAGAGTTATACCTCAGTTTCATAAACTTCTGCCGAATTGTATTACCATAAGTATCGTCGAATTCGACGAGATGGTAGCTCAAAAATACAAAATCATTTGCATGATACTAGCGAGAAGTACCTTTTGTGCCATGGATATTCGTGTCACATCCAGTTTCACACCAACCTATTAGGAGGTCTATAATTTAAATTTGGGTTTTTTCGGGCCCCTGCATTCACCGCGAAATGGGGACAAAAAACAAATCAATTTACATATTAAACAAAACTGTCTATTTCATAGTACAAGAAACGAGATTTCAGTCAATTAAATTGTCTGCAGTCGAGCATGCAAACGCATCTATCGTATATATTTTTTTTTTGTTTTCTTTGAGGGACGGTCATGTGCTTATGAGTAAGTCCAGTAGTGCAGTAATCCTCATTCAGCGAGTCCAACAAAGAATATAAGTAAGACGACTAAATATGAGGAGCTCTGTCTTTAGTCAGTTTGGTTACAAACGCAGCGTGAAGTTGGTTCCGAGCGGCTACTCCGTATACTGAATTTAGTGTAACTGAACTCATGTATTGAATAAAGTAATTATAATAAAGCAATATATAAATTGGAGAAGGAGACATGGGGAAAAATAAATTTCAAAAAATAGGTTAATTTATATTGGACGGTACCACAAAGGATATGGCAGTACAGTCCACTTTTGTTCTCAGAACTAAGTTTCTCAAACGCATGATGCGTGCCAAATTTTATTGAATCAGATTAATTATTTGAAAGACGAAGCTGTTTATATACAGCCCGCGCCTTTTCTACCCCGCAAAAAAAGATGATGCAATATGCACGTTCTATTGCGCCACCCTGTAGTTTGATCATTTTTTGTTTTTTTTTTTTTTGACTGCGACGTAAAATTATATCCGTATCCGTATGGTATCCATAAACTTATAAACAACTTAACACACTGACGGCTATCTAAAAATCAGTGCTCTCTCAGTAGCCGTTTGTTTGATATGGCAACGTGAAATTTATAATACTTTTCGCGCCTTCCCCTGTAAAGAAGTAACCCAGATATTGTATGTAACGAATTAATATCGGGTTATCTATTTCTCGGTTTCAAAAATAAAGTTAAATAAAACACACATAAAGCTATGATTTCGGTGGAACTTTTATTTCACTATAATGCTTGGACCTGGCCATTATGTACGAAACACAATGTCAGTGGATACAGTGGATGTTTCGTGGTAGTTTTCGACTACTTTTCGCACATTTGGGCAGTATCTCGGCGATAACTTGACGAATGTTCGATTTTAAATGCTGCAACGTCTGGACGGTCTTTGTCGCAGCCCCACAAACAAATCCAGTTAAAGTCGCCGTCATGAAAAAGCCAAAATCGGTCGTGTTACGTGGCTCGTGGTACCGTCTTGTTGAAACTACATATCGTTCAGCTCATAATTTTCAATTGCAGGCCAAAAAAAAGTTGGTTATCACACGGTCATAACGCTCTGAATTGAAATTCGAATTATCCGCCACACTTTCACTAACAGAAGTGATATTTCAATGATGCACAGGCCTGACCACATCTGTAACGCTTACCGTCTCTTCAAATTTCTTTATAATCTTGTCAATTATTTTCATAGTAGGTCGATTACGACGACCATAATCACCACTTCTGTAGTATTAACCATTTCTAGGCGTTCTTCGGTTGTTAAATGATCCATATTGGAAATAAATAACATTTCAGATGACAGGTGTTTAACAACTGGCAACCTTACCAGACCGGCGGTACATATAATGTTTGCATTACTGTCTGTCTGACTGAGTGACTGACTAATCATTGCCCAGGCCAAACGACTAAAGCTAGAATCAAGAAAATCGAGTTACTCATACCCCTTGTAGAGTAGGTGCGAGATAAGAAACGATTTTTCAAAATTCGTATTTTTATGGTAAACGGAGATAAGCCTGATGTCATCGCCCAACTCAAATGGCTAGAGCGGGAATCATGAAACGCGATAAGAGTGGATTTTTCAAATTTCGTGCTTGAACTTCGATTGTTAAACGATCCATATTCGTAAATGGCAAACTTATCACTAATTAAATAAAACTTCAGATGACAGGTATTTAACAGCTAACAGCCTTGCCAGACTGGCGGTTTTAAAACCACTAAACGGATGATCCGTACATTAAATGTAAATTGTAAATACTGTTTATGCATGATATAATTATTGACTACGTTTCGTGTTCAATGCTATAATTACCAAATGCGAAACACATTTATGAAGTCCACATTTTCGTTTTGACTAATGTTTTGAAAACATTTAAAAGTAAAATTTTTAAATCTTATTATTTTTCGCTTAAATTGTGAAACTGAATATAATTAAAAACTCCCAATAAGAAAATCGTAATTTTTGTTTTTAACGATGTTACCAATTTTGCTGCAATAATATTTTTCTTATTGAAAAAACAATAATGCTGAAATTGGTGAGCTTTTTTATGTTTTCTTACGCTTTGTTGTTCGGCATTTATAAATAAAGGGTGTCCCAACAAGAACGCAAGATTTAAATTTTAAATAAAACACAGATATTTAAAAAAATCGTGAAACTTTATTATATCGTAGGGTAGACAAAATGAGGTTATGTATGGAACAACACATCGAACAGATGGCCGCCGCGGCTTTGCTGGCACACACGCAATCTTTTAATGAAATTTTCAATGAGCGTTTTGCATAAATGCTGCGGTATTTCATTAATGCAGCGCCCAATTTCCTCTTTTAAGACTTGAGTCGTCGTCGGCTTATTCGCGTAAACCATCGACTTCAAAAAACCCCATAGAAAAAAAGTCTAATGGTGTTAAATCGCACGATCTGGGCGGCCAATTCTGGTCTCCAAAACGCGAAATAACACGACCGGAAAATGACTGATGCAGCAATTGAATTGTTTCTCTGGCTGTATGGCATGTGGCGCCGTCTTGTTGAAACCACATGCCCTCCGCATTAATTTCTTCAATTCTAGGCACGAAAAAATTGGTTATCATTTCACGATACCGAACACCATTGACTGTCTGCGCTTGACCTGCCTCATTTTCATAAAAAAGGTCCAATGATTCCTCCAGCCCCAAAATCCACACCACACAGTGACACGTTGAGGGTGCATTTGCTTCTCGTGAATCACTCCAGGATTTTCCTCACCTCAAATGCGACATTTCTGCCTATTGACGAAGCCATCAAGATGGAAATGGGCCTCGTCACTGAAGATGATTTTATCGGCAAAATCAGCATTTTCATGTTGTCTCTCCAATACCCAATTAACGAACTCCCTTCGCTGTCCATGGTCAGCTGGCTTAAGTTCCTGAGTCAATTGAACTTTGTATGCAATTTGCTGAGCTGGGTGTCGAATTGAGATAGATGGAGTTTGAGCGACATCATCACGTACAGCGTACAGCTGCGACATTTTCGGTCGTTCGACCTGGTCGAAGGCGCGTTGTTTTCTTTACATCACTAACAGACCCAGTTTTGGCAAATTTATCTATTAACCTCTTTACAGTTGACTCTTTTGGAGCATTATTGTGACCCCAAATTGATCGCAATTTGCGAACTGTAGCCGCAAAACTTTCACCATTTTGGTGAAAGCCAAATTTAAATCTTGCGTTCTTGTTGGGACACCCTTTATACGTAAAACTAAATGTAAAGCCGATGAAAAACGAAGTGGCGACAGAGTAAAATATTCTGGCAAATAGTTCAAATGTAATGGGAAACTTACTTCTTCTGATTTTATTTGAATATTAATTTTTGTTGGGAATAAATTTGATAATATTTACAAATTTTCCATAGACGTTTCGATTTGCCGCACAATTTGCTGAAAAAGAAGGTTTTGTGTGGACACATTATTGAACACGTCCACTTCAGATTTCATTCACTTTGCAAATACGGAATCTCACCTTTCAATTTTACTTTAGATATTTCTTACACATTCTTGAATTTCATAAACATCCAGAATAAAGTTTTTTTTTCGAAATCACAGTCACTTTACTTTTCAGATTGTTAACCTTCAAATCGGTTATCTGTCTGGACTAGAAGTATTGAAATATGATTCGCATTGACATAATCAATCAACCTTATCACATAACCCTCGTCAATTTGTTACGCATTCTGCCCAAAACTTCTTTTGTCAAATGACAATTTGCATTTTTTGTTGATTGTTCTATGCGAATACGAAAACACAGGGGTGAATACAAATTATGCTTGCACAAAGCACAAGGATATTTCACACGATAATTGACATGACGGTATAGATTTCGACATATCAATCCGGTATTCGATATGAAAACTTTTCTTCATAACAAAAGAAGATATTTCATTATTGATTTTTTTCCATTCATCATCGACAATCCGAACGCACGTGCTCTTATTCCGCTTTGGTGATTTGCATTTCTCCAAATATTTTAATTTTGGTAATAATTTAATATTATACACACAGGAAACTGGGAAAAATATACGTAAACTTTGCCATATGTACGTCATATCAAGAATAAAATTACTAACTTTCCCCCGAAAACTCAAGCAATAACGAGTTTTTTGTCCTAAAACGGTTTTCGTTTTCATGACACTCTGTTTCCATTTCACTTTACTTTCATCCTAACAAGCTGTCAAAGTTTTATAGCACTACCACAGAACGTTTCCTAGCAATTATAATTTTTCATCAAGCAGCTGAAAGGAAAAACATTCGAATAGTCTCACACAGACCTGGTGACACCTTACCTATGGTGCTTTACGCAGCACGACTCTGATGTCGTTTTGCTGATGGTGTTTCTGTGACGGTTCTTTTATGTTCTGTTTGTGTACTTATAGGGGTTGACTGTGGTTAATGTTGGTATTAGAGTAGTCAAATACTCGGTTTCAGAGAAACGGTTTGCGATTTATTCGAAAAATTATTTTTTCTGTAAATCCACTTTTCATTTATTCGATTAACAAAAATTCGAATAAACCGGGTTTGTCCGGGTTTCCTCTATGAAACGATGTTTAAGAAACTTACTCGTCTTAAATTATGCCTAACCTTTTGGAGGACAAAACTTACGGAATTCGGTAACGCCGCCAGTGCGGTGATGGTTGCATGAGTTTCACAGAGAGTTAAATAGATTTTGAAGAGTGGACAGTTTTCGAAATGTCAAAATTAATTTTCTCTGGAACCTATTTGGAGACCTATAATTGGCATTCCATACCATACCAGGAGTAAACCAGTACAGAAAGTTCAGTCAAAAGTATAGGCTTACACGAGTATATATTTTCACCCAATGCCCTTTTGCATTAGTGAAAAAGTGTGCGGCGTGGCAGAAGGGGCGTGGTAAGTCGTTAGATTCTTACCAACTCATGCTTAGAGCATGAATTCAAACACACTAAAAGAGGCAAAATTTTAACTTTCTGAAATCGTTCCTTTGGGAAGTCTAGGGGACCACTGATTTTTGTCATTTCAGACTTTACCCGGTATTATAACACAATATTATTGGCAAAAATTTAAGTAACATCAGGCCATAGATTAGGCATTACGACTAAAAATTAAATTTCAATAAATTGACTAGTTTATATGGAAGGTAAAAGTCATTTATATATAGAAGGTACCAGAAAGGGCGTTGCTACTTGATTAGGTTTTATTTAATTTGATAGAGAATTGCAACGTAATACAGGGTGGGCCACAAGGGTGTTGGTGGTTTAAATATTCTATTTAAAAAAAAAAACTACGAAACATAAAAAAAATATGTTTGTATTTTTAAAAAGTAGAAACATGGGAATTTTTAAGACTTAAAAATAATGTTGTCCGAATGGTTTCCCTCGGCTGCTTCACACTCTTGGAACCGAAGTCGAAAATTTTGGAAAACTCGTTGAAAAGTTGTTCTCGGTATTTTATTACTTTCCTGAATAATGTTCCTCTTCAACTGCTCTAAATTGGTCGGATTATTCTCGTAGACTACCGATTTGAGGTAGCCCCATAGAAAATAATCGCATGGAGAGAGATCGGGGCTACGTGGGGGCCATTCAATATCCCCCTTTTCGAAATGAGTTTTCTAGGAAAAACATTTTTCAGCAGCTCTATGGATACCCTAGCCGTATGACATGTGGCCCCATCCTGTTGAAACCACATCCTCGAGGTATTGCCTTGAAGTTCTTGCAAAGCTGGCACCAAAAAGTCTGCTAGCATGTTGCAATAATTGTTCGCTCTAACCGCCATCGCATGCCCTCTTTCGTCTTCAAAAAAGTATGGTCCAATAATACCGATTGACGTTATCCCAGCCCACACGACAAGCTTAGGGCTGTGAAGTGGACGTTCATGCAAGCGTCGGGGATTAGTCTCCGACCAGAACCGACAATTTTGCTTGTTCACATGGCCATTAAAGTGAAAATTGGCCTCATCACTAAAAATCACGTTGTTGAAATTGTTGAACCGCTCTAGCATAAAATTGACAAAGTTAAGTCGGTTGTTGGCATCATCGGGTTTTAATTCTTGGACTATCTGAATCTTATAAGCCTTCAAATGCAAATCACGTTTCAAAATTCGTCGTAAAGTTGTTCTTATGACATCCAAAGACTGACTTTTCTTACGCGTTGACTGTTGCGGATTTCGCTGAACTGAAACACGAACACGCTCCACAATGTCGGCTGATCTTGCAGAAACTGGGCGACCACGAACCGTAATTGGTACTGTTGAGCCGGTTGTTTCGAACATTCTGATCCATTTTCGTATCACATTGGCGCTTGGAACTTCACTTAAATCGTGTAAACCGTGTTCATGCCGATACAAACGTCGTGCAGTAATCACTGATTTATTGTTTTCGTAATACGCTCGGACACAAAATACACGCTGCACTCCCGTGTACGGCTCCATGGCGACTAAATTTCCAGGAAACGGCGCAGCGAACAACATATCCCCCCGCCACCCCGCGCCGCGCGTTACCGAGAACTTGAATATTTAAACCGCCAACACCCTTATGGCCCACCCTGTATAATAGACGGAAACATAGACTATTGCAGTCTACGAATTTGAAATTACACAACTGAAAATCTTTCAATTTGTACGGGAGGTACCGAAGGGACTAAGGTTAGTTGGTCGTTAGTTGGTTATAAACTAATATAATTGATAAAACTTTCAGTTAAATTAGTTTGGAGGCTTAGGTCGATATATTCTATTTACAACCACTGGCCACAATCCCGCAAAATATTGATTGTGTCAGTTTCGTTAATGCCATAGTATACTACGGTATTTTTTATCATTTTCATATTCACCCTAGTTTACTATCCGCCTGGCCACCCTAATGTTAATTCGCCGAAAATTCATGGTTTGACCGCGTAATTCACACATCATCTCAAACTTTAAAAATTTAATTGGTGTGTGTTACAGATTGTTCTAAAGACGGCTACAATCGGTCTTATATACTCCCTTAGTCGCTTTGCCATTACCAAAATCATTACTTGTTACTGTGAGTCAATGAGACAATCTAGTTCATTTGGTAAGCTTCCGCACAAATTGTTTAAGTTCAAATAAAGAAAAGATATAGTTCAAATCCAACATTTTAATTTTTGGTGTTTTCTTTTTTCTTTATATTTCTATATATGTTGTATTTTTCCATAAATAATTTGTGAGAAATACTGCAAATTGATTTGTGATATTTCTGGCTCGCACAAGTGTAAACCAGAAACCACCTTTCGCTCCAGGAAACCTAAAAGTTCTCTAGTTCCACACATTTTCAAGTTTTAAAAAGTTTCATTTAGATTTACGGTAGTTATGCCATGTCTAGCATCCCACCAGCCAGACAGGCGGACATTGCTCTGTCAACTTAGGAAGTCATTCAACATATTTGGTTAAAATTACTGGATACTTTAAAGCCTCCTTCGGGACATTACATTTTTGGTAATATTAAATTATATGTAAGAGATGTAAAAATATGGAAACAGTGGAATCGCCAACTTTTGTCGACCGATACAAGCTGAATTCAGAATTTTGATGAGGTGGTTATGCACTTTTCTGTAGAGTTAGCAAATTTTGGGACTAATCCAACGGAAAAATTTTGTAATAATACCAAAATATGCCACAATTGGCATATCATAGACAACAACTAATAAATTTTGCTAATTTTTGTAGGATGGCCCACGAGAACACAACTTTGCAAAAAGTGGCAATATGTTAATCCGATATTGTCTGACGACAAATAAACGTGATATGGACTTTTCTTCTTGCCTTTCCTCTGGTAACTGCAGTTTCTCAAACATAGTGCCAAAAAATTCAAAACAATCGAACATTTTGGTGTACTATAATAATATTTTGATTCATTATGCATTATGGGCCTAATACAGGGTGTCCGTCGGAAAGGTATACTACTTTGTTTTGCCGCCATTTTGGTAAACATTAGTCTTGACAGTTCATATTTGGCAGTCGTGAAGTAGAGACGTGGCAAATTTATTATGGAAAAATATTCGATAAACCAACGTGTTTTGATCGTTAAAACATTTGATCAAAATCAATCATCGATTACTGTGACGATGAGAAAGTTACGTGAAATTTTTGGAAGAAACAACGTGCCAACAAGACGCACTATTTATCGTGTAGTGAATGATTTCGAAGAAAGAGGGTCTGTAGCTGATAGGACTAAGCACGGAGCACAAAGTACTACAATATCGGCTGAAAACATTACTGCTGCTCAAGAAAGTGTTCAAAACAATCCATCAACCTCAATTCGATGTCGTGCTCAGGAGCTTAATCTTCTAAGAACAACTATGGCCACAATTTTGCACAAGAATTTGCATTTGTTTCCATTTAAGATTCAGTTGACACAAGAGCTTCTTCCACAAGAGCATTTACGCCGCCGTACATATGGCAATAGGATGTTACAGCTCGCCTAGGACAACTTCGATTTTCCTGAAAAAATCATAATGAGTGTCGAGGCACATTTGCATTTGAATGGATATGTGAATAAACAGAATAGTCGGTTCTGGACAATGGAAAACCCTCAAATTATTCATCAGTCACCTTTGCATCCATTAAAAGTTTGGTGGATAGTCTGGTGTGCAATTTGGTCAGGAGGAATCATTGGACCTTACTTCTTTGAAACTGAAAACGGCGTAACGGTAACTGTCAATGGGGAGCGATATTGTGATATGATTGAAAACTTTTTAACGCCACAACTGCATGCTTTGGGCTTGATTAACATGTGGTATCAACAAGACGTGTCACATCGCATACAGCTATGACTACAATGGAATTACTGCGAGACCTCTTTCCACAACAAGTAATTTAAGGAAATGGTGATGTTGATTGGCCTCCACGGTCGCATGATTCGACTGCTCCAGACTTCTTTTTGTGGGGATATCTGAAAAAACAAGGTTTTTGCAAACAAACCAGAAACGCTTGAGCAACTCAAACAAAATATTAGTGATGAAATAAATGAAATACCGCATGAAATGTGTGAGAATGTAATGAAAAATGTGCTCAAAAGGGCTCGCATTTGTGAGGCTAACAGAGGCGGACATTTATCTGATATTGTATTCCATACATAATTACCGGCAATAAATAAAACATTTATCAATTTAATTTCCATTCTCGTTCATTTAATCAAAAGTTATAAACGATCAAATTAGTATACCTTCCCGACGGACATCCTGTACATGAACATCTGTTGAAGGCTTATCAAGTAAATTTTCATTGTAAAAACGTTCTTCAAGCCTTCAATAATTTTTTATGGATATGGACCCAAGTATACGAGTATAATTGGAATGTGTATTTCACAGCATGAATTTTATTTACAATATTTGGCGCAAGTACTTAAAATTGACTGAAATTTTGGAAAAAAAAAAAAATTAAATGAATGAGAGTTACGTTATGTTTTTTTCAATTTTTCGACATTAACTGCAATGAAATTTAGGAAATAGCTGTATGAAGCTGTATTCAAAATTCAATCTGGGACATCCTCTTTTTGAATTTATGAAATTTTTCAAAGTTTTTCGAATTTCGAATCTGAAGATTTCGAATCTAATAAATTTATAATGTAATGCTTTTAAATTACGTGCTTTAGTTGCGGTTATATTATATTTTTACAGAAATTTTACAAACAGTTTCTGAAAATTTTTTTCTTTTTCGATACTAATAATTAATGACATTTTTGAAGTGCACCCATCAAAACTTATGAAACTCGAAACTTGTGACAAAGACATATATTGGATTGGGGCATTAACGGATGATACCATATTGACGTACCCTAAACATGCAAACCGTATGGATACATAACTAGAGTACGGCAACTCTAAACGTAGATGCGAGTATAACGCAAAGGATGAATAGAAGATTTACAAGATAAGACAAAATAGAGTTCAACAGGAGAGAGGCAATTCGATCGAAACCGTCGACTCCTCAAATCGCAATGATCGGTCGCTCATATTAATTTTAATTAAATGATTTAAATTTCTTTAGTTCTTTACTTTTAATGAAGATTAATGTTTAAAAAACATTATTTGCAACCCTAGACAAAGAACTACACATATATCATTTTATATGCCCAAAAATTTAACATCCAAAAGGAAACGCTTAAAGTACCAAGTATGTTTTGAACAAATGCATTTTATGGCTGATGTCAGTCTATCTGGCTGGCTTGTAGACACGATAACTCTCGTAAATCTTAATGAAAGCTTGGCACAGTCTAATATATTGCAGGATTGTAGCCAAGGATTATAAATAAGCTATGAGAACCCAATCCTTCCGGTACCTTCCATACAAATTGAGCGACCTCCCGAAAAGCAATTTCCAGGGTTAATTTTTGTCCATTGTACAAAATTGTATTGGTTTATAATGCTTGACTGAATTTGAGAACCGATTGTACTCACAAATAACCAATTGTACTCATATATATTTACCTTCACATCTTCCAATCAGTTATACTATGTTCTGAGTACGTACCTCCTATGCTGATTCATCAATTTATTGAAATTTAATTTTCCCCTGCAATCCCTAAATCCTAGTCTGATCCTACTTACTTGTGAATAATTTGAGAAAATCGCACTCTCTTGTATCTCTTTGCGGGAGTTACATTTTTTGATTATGGGGGTGAATTAACAAAGTTAATTCATTTAAAACTCTGACCATATAACTAGAATTATTTTAACTAACATGTTGGCTGCAAACTAAATGCAACTGTTTGAGTTGTGCGTTTTGGTTATCAACTATAAACTGTCCAGCAGTCCATTAAAACAATAATTGAGGCGATCCCGACTTCAACCCTTCAGGCCAACATGAATAATTTTCTGATCAGGTCGCATAAAAAACCAATTAGTTATTTTAACTTTTTATCTATCTATCTATCTATCTATATATATAAAAATCAATTGCTGTGCGTTAGTCTCGCTAAAGCTCGAGAACGGTTGGACCGATTTGGCTCATTTTGGTCTTAAATTATTGGTAGAGTATTCCGGAAGGTTTGAAAGGTTTTATTTGAAGTGATAGATGGCGTTGGAGATGAGATTTTTGCAATTAATTTTTTTACCACATTAACATTGAATATTTTAATTTGAAAAGTAACTACTAATACAAAAGGCATTTTGAAGGCAAAACAACGTTTGCCGGGTCAGCTAGTATGAAATAAAATTTAATTAGCTATACAATAAAAATAAATAAATACATTGATTAAAAAACGAATTATATGAATTTTTTATTGTAGTCCAATTGGTGCACCACCCTGTATAATTAAACTAAGGGGTAGGACATCTATTAGTACTCGAAAGATTCATTGAATTAAAAAATAAACCAGTACTGCAATTTCAGTAAGGTAATCTGACTTACGTTTGCTTTCACCAGTGTTGTCAATTTAGTTTTTTTCTTGCCAAATTTCAACCTGTTTAGCCGGAAAATTTCAATTAAGCATTAATCGGTTTTTTTTGGCTATTTTCAAAAATTGTTTGGGTTGCTTTTGGCATTATTTACTAAGCACTCTATTTCAACTTATGACAACTACACTTCTAACTTTGAAAGAAATCTTTTAAATGGATTAAAAAATTTCAAAAATTCTGGAAAATCATAGAGGCAGTCAGATTGAAAACATCCAATTTTCGACTTGAGGCGCACCAGTATGAGCGGAGTCAGGCCTAAGCTTTTCTATTTTGCTGTGAAATTGTTCGGACAATCTTTTCCTAACCAGAATGAGGTTAATCGCCCGGAAACTTTAAATATTTAAATGTTTGTGTTTAAAAATACGAGTAAACAAACCAAATTATATTAGATTCGAAAAAGACTGAATCTGATGCCTTAATAATGACACCAGAATCTAAATAAATAAATGAACAATTTATATAATTATAATTAACAAAATGTGAAAACATTATTAATTATTAAAAAAATCGACTTAAAAGTTATGAGCAAAATATACTCGGTACCTTAAACGCTTCTTTCCAAGTATTACATTCGAATACTATCAATCGAAAGAACGAAGGTGGTTTATATCATTTAATACGGTAAAAGATTTAGTACCCAGAAGGGAGCATCTAAAGAACAAAGTATCTTTTGGCCCAATGTGTTTTATAACTTTTTAAGTTGGATGATTCGGTGTGCCTGGCTAATTCGTAGACACGATAACTGCTGTAAATCTATATGAACATTCTTAAAACTTGACGCAATCTAATGCTACACCAGACCGTAGTTGTGAATTGTAAATCGACAATATCGCCTCACCGCTTCTGGTACCTCTGATAAAAATTAACCGATTTTACGGTATTAAATTTTTTTTGCTGTGATCCTTAATTCATGCAATGACCTGTATTTCTGTCCATTGGTTTGATATATAATTTTAACGAAATCGATTGGCAAACCACGCCGTTTTGTGGCATCTTCCATACAAAAGTCAGATATACTCCACGTATTCATGGGTTCACATCTTCTATTCAGTTGCGCCAAATTCAGTCGCATTTGGTATGCGTTAAGGACTTGCTAACATAGAATCTGTGAAAGAAAATAGGAGACGTAACTAAATCAATTCTAATACGTCCCATATAAATTGGACGATTTTCCGCCATTCCGTTTTCTCCCGTAATTCCTAAAGTGTAGACTACAACAACTTAAGTTTTTGCCAATTATTATACTTCATAAATTTCTGTAAAATTTGACAAAATTCATAGGCTCCCACGCAAATAGCAAATTTAATCTGTAGCTTCTTAGATATTTTCGAAAAAGTTACGCAAATTCTAGTCAAATTTGCTACATTACGGTCTCCGAAAGGGCAAATAGTCTGCATTATAACACCACCATTCAAATTGTCAGATTTTTTGAAATTAAATATTTTCCTTTCACCCCCTAGCTCTTGTCTTGCTTCATAGTCTATAGCAAAATTTGAGAAAAATCGAACAAGTAACCACGCCCCTTTTGGTGCTTTTCATGTAAATGGTATATATTCCAAACCATATATTCTTAGCATCATGCCCTTAAAGCGGTTGCAGTGAATTCAGCCATATTTAGCACAGGATATAGACTTGCTAAACTTTTTTTTTTTTTTTTTTTTAAATAAATTGTTTATTACAGTTTAATAAGGTAACTACAATTTTTTATAATATTGCCTCAGCGCCAGATTGGCTTTATAGAGGCTAATAGGCAACTAAAACCATTCACGTAATACCAACAATAAATATTAACATTAAAATATTTAATAATAGGAGAGATAAAAAAAAAAAATTATGTTAGAAGCATTTCCAAATTATCTATCAAATATTTTTTAATTGGGTTTTAAAAGCTGATAAAAGTGAAGTTTCCTTCAAGTATACTGGCAATTGATTATATTCAAATGGTCCAGCAAATGTAACACGTTGCTTGGTCAACTCTAACCGACAAAACACAACATTTAAATGCATTGCTTGACGGGTTGATTTTTGGGTATATGATACGTTTCTGTGAAAGGATGTTGTAAAGACTCCAATTCCATTTATTGATTTATGAACATAGAGCAGAAGTTGTTGTTTGTATAAGCCTTTAACAGGTAAAACATTTGTGGCATAATCTTTATATAAAGAAGTTGTACTGAATCTTATAGGTAGATTAAAAACAGTTTTTAAAGATTTATTCTGTGCCGATTGTAGAGCTTTTAGACAGGTGGTGGACTTACATGCATACACAAAAGGAAGATACGTCAAATGAGAATGTATCAGAGACTGATATAACATTAGCTTTAGCTTTACATTTAATTTGTTCTTAAATTTGTACAAAATTCCAGATCCTGACGATATTTTGGACTTTAGGTCCATGATGTGTTTATCCTACGACAGATTATAGTTAAGACACACTCCTAAATAACGCACGCTTTCTGATTCTTCTATCACATTACCATCAACATGTGCGATCATATTTGTATCATTAATAGAAAGTTTTGGTCTAAATCTCACAACTTTAGTTTTGCTTGCATTCAAAACTAGTTTATTCACCCTTAGATATTCACATAAAATCGCAGCGTCATATTCTATTTGTGTTTGTAGTACTAAAGGATAATTATAATTATAAAGTAAGCATATGTCGTCTGCAAACATGTATAATTTGCCTTTAAAATCTAATTTAGACAAGTCATCAATATATAATTTAAATAATAATGGCCCTAGTACACTACCTTGCGGAACACCACATACATATTACAACATGTTTATTGCTTTGACTCTGCCCAACCTGCACGAAATGCTGTCTATTTTTTAAATAGTCCTGAAACAATCGCTGTGTTTCTCGAGAAAATCCAAAAATTCCAAGTTTTCTTATCAATATATCATGATCAACTAGATCAAAAGCTTTTGACAAATCGTAAAACACTCCGGCGACACCTCTGTATCCCGCATCCAAACCACTACAAATACAATCAACAACATTAACAACTGCATCTCCAGTACCTGTACCCTTTCTAAACCCGTATTGCCTTTCAAAGACAATTTTATTCACATCGAGGTAAGCTGTTACTTGTTCAAATATCAGCTTCTCAAAAATCTTATCAATAACTGGCAATATTGAAATTGGTCGAAAGTTATCAGCCGTTCGTGCATTAGAAAACTTGGGAATGGGACATATTTTGTGCACCTTTAATACGTCAGGATAAGACGATTCTTCAATCATTTTATTATAAATATTTGTAAAAACTTTTGCAATCAATGATTTCCTAGTCAACAACATTCTAGACGAAATTCTGTCATAGCCCGGGGACTTATTTAATTTCAAATAGTCCATAACCCTCTCTATTTGAAAATTATTCGTTCTTTCAAGATCAAAAGCTGTCCTAACTGGTATCAAAGTTCTGAACATATTTTCGTCATCATCATCATAGCTTACTATTCTTCTTCGAACTTTCTGGGCAACATCAGAGAAGTAATCATTAAGATGCGTTGCTATTTCAATGTCAGTTAATAAAACGTCTCCATTTGCCGTACACAGATTCATATTGTCCCGTTGGTTATTTCCCAATTGCTTATTAAGAAATTCTCATAGCTTTCTTATATCTCCATTACATTTTTGGATATTGTTTGAAAAATATGTATTCATTCTATTTCTTTCACAAATTTTAATAATTTTACTAATTCTTTTTAAACGCTCATTCAATGATCTGCTCAATTTATTTTTCCTCCTCGACCTCAACAGTTTGTTTTTATAGTTTTTCAAAGATATTAGTGTTTCTGACAACCATGGACTTATAGCATGCCTTATATTTGTTACTTCATTCACTGTGCTACAACTATTCTGCTCGGCTTGCGATAAAATTTCAATAAGTTTTTTACAGTGATCTGTCGCATTGAGTTCATCCAATGACGTTCCCAATTTCTCATCTAAATAATATCCGAATTTACCATAATCTATTCTACATCTTCTTTTGAATAAAGTTTCTCCACTATATTCATACTTTAAATCACAGATAATTAAATTATGATCAGTAATTTTTGTTTGAATTGACGAAATACTCATCAAATGTTTTAAATTACTATACACACAATCTATACATGAACCAGTTTTCGCTCTAGTAACTAATTTGTGACAAGAAAATATATAATATTCAGCGAATAAATCGTTCAGATTTCTGCTTTGTGTATTTGTCATTAGCAAATCTATATTGAAATCACCTACAAACAAGCATGGCGAATTACCAACATCAAACAACATCTGCTCAAGTTTATGGAAGAATATTTGCATAGTACATCTTTGCGATCTGTATAATGACGTAAAAATCAAAGGCTTATTGTTTATTTTAATATCTGGTAACAACACCATAATGTAATCCAGAAAATCTACACTGTGTCGGCCTATTGTTTGGTATTTTACATTTTGTTTAATATACAAAGATGTACCTCCATAACAATCCCGTCTGCAGCAATGTATGACATTGTATTCCGGTATGGAGTATAACATTGTGCAATTCACATCAAACCATGTTTCTTGTACAGCAATGATTGTCGGAATCATTGGGAGTTTACATAATTCTGTCTTAAATTGATTAAATTTGTTAATTGAGGAAATACTTCTAACATTAACAGACAATATAATTAATTCATTTGAGTTCAGTCTACTAACATTTTGAATATATGAATTGATATTATGAAAATATTGATTATTCATTATATATGTATATTAATTATTTAATCAAAAAAAAAAAAACCAAACATAATGACGAATGGAAATAAAAATATAAGTAAAAAATAAAACCATCAATTGGGAGACCGAAAAGAACCATTATCATCAACATCATCATCAGAGCTTTCGGCATCTTTAGCAGCAGTTCGAATAGATTTCATACCACCTCCAGGCTCTTCACATAGCATCTTGTCAACATTAAACTTAATTCCGAGAATGAAAGTGAATTCGCAGTGTCAAAGCCATTCGAGTATCCACCATACAAATTGACCTATTTTGCGATATTAAACTTAATATTTTGGAAATATCATTTAATGGTTGTACTTTGTAAACTGTTAAAAAAATCGACCGATCATTTTTGGTACCTGGCATACAAACTAAATAGCTATACCCTTATACTTCTGGAGTTATATCTTTCATTCAATTATACTAAATTTTATTGTATATTAAATCAGAGCTCCGTATAATTTTTCACCAAAACAAAAGTATAAATAAGGGTAAAGGTATAATAAAGGGTGTCACAACAAGAACGCAAGATTTAAATGACTAATGCAGTAATTGAATTGTTTCTCTGGCTGTATGACATGTAGCGCCGACTTGTTGAAACCACATGCCCTCCACATTCATTTCTTCAATTCTCTGATACGAAAAAACTGTTTATCGTTTCCCGATACCGAACACCATTGACTGACACTTTCATAAAAAAATGTCCAATGATTCCTCTAGCCCAAAATCCACTCCACACAGTGACATGTTTAGGATGCATTTGCTTCTGGTGAATCACTCGAGGATCTTCCTCACCCCAAATGCGACAATTCTACCTATTGACGAGGCCTTCAAGATGGGAATGGGCCTCGTCACTGAATATGATTTTATCGGCAAAATCAGCATTTTTATGTTGTCTCTCCAATACCCAATTAACGAACTCCCTTCGCTGTCCATGGTCAGCTGGCTTCAGTTCCTGAGTCAATTGAACTTTGTATGCATGAAGATGCAAATATTTCGTCAAAATTCGCTGCATAGTGGATTTGGAGACACCAATTTGCTGAGCTCGGTGTTGAATTGAGGTGGTAGTTTGAACGACATTATCACGTACAGCTGCGACAATTTCGGTCGATCGACCTGGTCGAAGGCGCGTTGTTGTCTTTACATCACTGACAGACCCAATTTTGGCAAAATTTGACTCTTGGAGCATTATTGTGACCCCAAATTGAGCGCAATTTGCGAACTGTAGCCGCAAAACTTTCATCATTTTGGTAAACCAATTTCACAATGAGAATGCGTTGTTCATTCGTGCAGCGCTCCATTTTTACTAACCTCGTACCTTCTACTAGCAAACAACAACAATTGTTCAAATGTCAAACAATGACACTTCGAATGGCGCCAAATTTAAATCTTGCATTCTTGTTGGGACACCCTTTATAGGTATGTCAGTTCACTTGATTGAAATTTTTGCATATCAAATTGCCTTGTCAAATTATATGTAAATTGATTTCTTTAGCTTATTATGCAGCAAGTTTAAAAAAAGATATTTATCAGTACAAAAGATGATTGTCTTGCTAAAATTGTTAACGATGATACAGTTTGTGCACCTTTCGCACGTTTGTTACACTAAAGTATTTATTTATGAACGTTTGTTCACTAAAGCTTAAGGAAGTCAATAACAGAAACGAGGAAAATCATTATTATATGGATGGTCGGGAACCAAAATCAGGTCTGTTCAGCAAACAATATTTCGTAAAAAATTGCAAACATTTTCAAAATCAGGTCTGATCAGCAAACAATATTTCGTAAAAAATTGCAAACATTTTCAGATTAAATCTTAACTTTTCAATATTTATTCTTATAGCGCCGAAGGGAAACTTTCGATACAACATTTTGTTCTCAATAATTGCTATTAGTTTCAATAACTCTGCGTTTAAAACCAATGATAATGGTAGTGGATTATGGTGCATTTTGTACTCATATTTATTTGTTCCGTACTATTAATTAAACTCGCAATAGTTTTATGGACAAAGCTTTAATAATTAGTGGGGATTTTCAGACATTCCTTACAGATACTACGAAACAAAGTCTATCTAAACTGTAATTTACACCAACTTCTGGAATTAATGCCACGTTTGGCTCAAGACGCTTGGCCAAGTTGCGCTCTGTTATGCACTTTATCAGAACAAATCGCAAGGCTTCACTACAAATTACAACTGATGCTGCTTAACCCCACCAAAACTCACTCGACGTATGAAACATAAAATATAGTTGCACAGTTTTGTACAACATAAGAATAAACTTGCGGCAAGAGAACAGAAACAGAGAATGAAAAAGAGAGGGTTTTAATGGTCTCACAATCAGGACACGTTTGAAATTAGAAAAAAATCAAGTTGAAGAAAAGTTGTTCTCGCACGTGCCACACAAATTGTTAATGTTGAATGAAGAAACTTTGGCCGTGGAGCCCCTCGCTCTATTTAACGTTATCCATATATGGAAAAGGGGAAAACTTCTTGCTACAAGGTATTTAGTTAGCGACAATGATGAATGTGAGTGTTATCTTTATAATCTCATAACAGAGTCAAACAACATTGGAATTGCAAAGAAAAGATTCTTTGGCAACAAAAAAAGTTGGTAGGTCAAATTCTAGACAGCATTTTACTTTGTTTGGACAATATATTACACATAAAAATGTACGCCAAGGATGCGCACGTTTTGTTCCTTTTGTTTTTTGTTTTTGGTTAAGACAGATGCCAAAAAGTTATAAGTTTTCGGACGATACAATTCCTAGTTTAAAACATTGAAGGCATATTTTGTCCACATCTACAAAGTACGCTAAAATTTTAAAAAAGTGAACTTTACGATTTTAATGCATCAACTGGTTTTTTAATAGCAAAGTCATTGAGAGCCAAATCAGGGCTCCGTACTAAAAAATCCAACGATTCCACATTTTAAATGCTCAAAAAGCCATTTGCCACTTTGACGATTTGTCCAATTCTTGAAAAGCCACAGATAATAGATAGATCCATAATTTGTCGCCTATTATTGGAACTAATGCCCAAAAAAACCTTGTGATGGGTGCAGCGCAAAAGTATTTCGTTTAAAATATAGGCAGTGCCTATTTTGATTTTACCGGCTCTTTCAATTCAAAGTCTCTGGTAACTTAAAAAAAAAACAGAGTCTAGTGAGCTAATATTTAAATTAAAAAGCTTAGCCAAATGTATTGGCTAAAATGTGCTTAGTAATTTATTTAATTTCCAAATTTCGTCAGCTTATATATTAATATAACGGAATTCTTAATCCTATTTTCTTATGTTCTAATTTCACATCCTTAAACATGAGCATAGACATATTCATGCATAATATTCATATTCACTCATACATAAATTGAGTGAAATTCATGTTCGGGATGGTACAATTTAAAGGATGGTAAAGTTCGGTAAAGTATCACACGTACCACCTTTTCGTCGATTATAAAGCTGCCTTCGATATCCCCATACTGCAAAAACTGTATGAGGCCATGTGCGCGTTAGGAATTCCTGCGAAGCTTATACGTCTTTGTAGGATGACGCTGACTCACACGAAGTCTTCAGTAAAGAGGCAAAGATCTCAGCGAGCCTTTTTACACCGAACAAGGATTTAGGCAGGGCGATAGTCTATCGTGCGACCTCTTTAACATACTATTGGAGATGATTATGAGGAAAGCTGCAGTAAACACTACTGGTACCATCTTTAATAAAAGTCCTATGTTACTCGCATATGCAGATGACATAGACATTATTGGGCCAAAAATGCGAGATGTTACTGCAGCTTTCTCAAGCATCGATAAGGAAGCAACGAAAATGGATCTGGTGGTAAACGAGGACAAAACAAAGTTACAGGTTTTAACGAACAAAGAATCTACCTGTTTGGAACGTTGTGTGAACGTTGACAACTATAATTTTGAAGAGGTGGAAGAATTCATCTTCCTCGGGTTCGCTGTAAACAAAACGAATGATGTCAGTATGGACATAAAAAGGAGAGTATTGCTTGCTAACAGATGTTACTACGGGCTAAGCAAGCGGTTCAATTATAAAGCCCTCTCGACAAACAAAAATCCGACTGTACCAGACGTTGGTTCTACCCGTCTTGTTATATGGCGCAGAATCTTGGGTTATGACGCAATCGGATGAATCAGTACTGGCAGGTGAACAAGTTCTAGGATTGAAAACAGAGGTCACACTTTCTGGTATCTCTCGTGCAAATTAACTGATTTATCGAAATTTAATTTTCTTCATGTAATTCTTAATTCGGAAATTGAAGTTGGTTAAATTCTTGTCAGTTATGTTATAGGGTGATATGAAATATCGTCGGAAACAAAATGACCCAAAATATTATGAAATATCATCAAAAATAAATAAAAATGATAAAATAAAAAAATAAAAAATAAAATCGTCTAAAAGCACTGGATTATTTATCACACAATCAAATAATATTTTGAAAATGTGATAAAGGAAATGTATACACAAAAAAAAATATTATATTTTGCTTTCCTTACTTCACATCCCTTTCGAAATTATTTTCGCACGGTTTGAGTTCGACATAATTTTTTTTTTTTTTTAAATTCATTTAACTAAGAAATGTATTTCTACCCTAAATAATTTTATTTACCTGTTTTTGTTTTTTTGTTTTTGCTCTTTTTTTCTCTGCAAATTCAAATGGCCCAGACAAAAAAGAAACCAAATAAAAGGCGTCCGATTTTTCTTTTCTCAGTTCAATAAAACTTCATGCAATTAAGGAATGTGTTAACGTCTTCTTTTTCATTAAATTTTTAGCCTCTGGAATTTTGTTTGCTTTATGTGGATCTGTTTTTATTCTCTTTTCTCTCATTAGCGCTCCAAATTTAATCAATCAATTGGATTTAGTCCCTACTTTGATAAAATTATTTATTTCAGAAAACTGAATAGAAATCCGAAATTAAATTATATAAATTATATATATAAAAATTATATATATAATATATAAGTATAAATATAATTATATAAATTAAATTATACAAATTATATAAACGCCACAGATTAAAAAAAAAAAAAAAACACCAATAAACGTGCGTAAGTGTACAATCTTTATTTGAAAATTTTTACTTATTTTAAGGTTATTTATTTTTTTTTTTTTGTTTTTAATTAGAACAAACTTATTTTTTGTCTTAAAATAAGTAGGGATGTCAACAAAGCGGGCAAAATTCTTGCAGAAAATTTACTTAATTTTTTAATGCATTGTTTCAAAGAACTTTTAATTATTTTATTCTTAAATAAGTCGGTATTTTAATGTGTGCGAAAATGAATCTGTAGTTCACAGTAGTTTACAAAGATCGAATCCAGCTGGTTGTGGTAAAAGTGGGCAATTTTTCATATTATGGCTGAAAAATCAGAGAATGGGTGACATTTCATATGAATTCTCATCCAAATTTTTACAAAAAGAAAACTGATGCAACTATAAATTTGTTGCAAAAAAGGTTATAACACCGATCACTTGCTTTAATATTTGTAAAAAAAAAATTAAAACATTACGATGATAATGTGGAGGAGGGCGTGAAGTAAGGAATCTGATTTTATTTATCGTTTATTTTGTATTCTGTTGGTTAAAATTCCTTTCAAAATATTGTTTAATTTGTCATTTAATTTTGTAAAATTTCATTTCATATTTACATAAATTTTTTATTCTTTTTTTGGGTGATAACTTTTTGGTCGATTTTTCATATTGTTTTATTGGTCATTTCTCTTTGATTGATTCTAGGTTCAAATCTGTGATTCAAATTCATTGGGCATTTAGTAAGCTTAGCTGTGCGAACGAAAATTGACTGCATTATCTCACCTTCAAGGGTACCATATACAGAAATTGTGGGATTTAGCAAGAATCGATGGCGCTTCTATAATTTCTTATCAATTGACTTTAGAAATGTATAATTTTGCTTCTTTTGCTGAGCCTTAAATGAGAGTTTTTTTTAATGAATGATTTATCACGCTTCTTCTGGCGCCAATCACATTTTTGCACCATCGCAAAGTGAATTTGGTTGAGTTCACCTAATTGAAATTTGTATACTGGTTTATCTTTAGCTACTAATTTGATCATTTGAAACTTGATTGTGTTTATCTTGTCAAATTTAATGTATGCCATAAATCAACATAACTTTGTTAACAACCTAATATTTGTGATTTCAATTTAATTGCCTCTCCCGCTTCCAACACATATTTTCTAGAACAAATTCAGTTTAACAATAAACGCCGATCAAGTTATTGTCCTAAATACTCTCAAAACAATTTTCTAATATCAGAACTTTAATACACTTCTAAAGACAAATAAATTTTTAATTGCAAACGTTATCTGCCAAAGTTCAAATTATGTCTTATTTGTCATCCCATAAAATTCATTCACCATCAGTTTTCTCTTCTCCAGCGCTTTCGGTACACGAAAGTAAAAATGTTCCCCAAATTACAAATAAATCTAATTATTGTAAACAACAACAACAAGTTTGTCAACAAGCAGCAGCAGTTGAAATTCCGAAAACATAAACAAAAGCGAAAGTTAAAAACAGCAAAATTGAAAACTACAACCCGACTGAAATGAGAAAAGTAAATGCCGCGCCCCAAACGTACATAAGATTTCATCTTAAATGAAAATTATATTGACATGATGTAAACTACATGAATGGGACCGACATTCGAGATAGTACGGAAAACGACACAAAGATGTCAGCAGTTGCATATAAGAAAACTCACTTACTTCAATTTAACGTTGAAAGAAGTTAACCAGCATTGAATTTCATTAATATTATAAATTAAAATTGCTAATGGACGGCAGTCTTATCCAAAGCTCATTCAAAGGAAAAAAAAGCTCTAAAAAAAAAAGTTACTACATTAAGCGAACCTCTAAACAGAACAGCAATTTCAGTCAGCTGAACTGGCTTGCATATACCTTTACCCAAAGTCCTTTAGCATTGCTGCAAGAGTGTGAGGAATGCCAGAAGGGCAGTAGTAAATTTCAAAGTTTTTATCAAAAAATGCATGGAATTAAACCTTTGGGAAATATAGGTAGACCCCCAATTTTTATTAAAGCGGCTAATTTGTATGTGGGACAATTTAAAAGGCGTGGCATTGTAGTATGATTTCAAACACGAATCTAGAAATGTTTGAGTTAAATGACAGACAGGGCGTGATTATGCGGTTAATTTTTTCACTTTTTACCCAAATTATAACACAATATAATTGACATGAATTTAAGAAACTTCAGGCTACTAACTACGATTAACCAAATTTCAATAAATCAATCAATTTGCATGGGAGATACCAGAATGGTCGTTGGCGTTTTCAGAACTTAATTTATTTTTATGTATCAAATTTGTTCGCTTTTGGTACAACTGATGGAGGGATAAATGGATAAGAATATAATATCGGTTAAGTCTGTAATTTGTATGGGAGGTTCCAAAAGGGTCGTTGTTACTGGATCAATTTTACCCATATTTTATAGGCAACTAAAAAGCAATGTAATAGACTAAAATGTACACTACTACTAATTGCCAATTACAAAGAAATGACTGAATTTTGGGAAATCAATCAATTTATGTGGGAGGTAACAAAATGGATGTGGAAATGCGCCCCGTTTTGTTTCTAAAGCTCTAATCTCACAAACATTTGCATTTTACTAAATTTAATGCAACTGTATGGATCTATGTGAACCTAAGAATACATTATTTGAATCAATTATTTCTAAAAGAGCTACCGGCTTTTTTAATTCTACGCAATACAATTGACAACAATTTAAGTCGTTGCTAGTTATGAATCAGAAGTTACAGAGAGGTAATTGAATTTCGGAAAGCCGACCAATTTATATCGGCTGTAGTAGAAGTTGGACCGGAAATTGTCAATGGAGTACATATTTTTATTCATTTATTTATTTATTTTTGGCTTGTAATTTAAAGTCTTCCGGCCAATTATAAGTACATTACAATATGCAACAATTCATAATAATAAAAATTAAATATAAAGTTTATAAAAATATAATATGACATTATGATCATTGAAGACAAAAAAAAGTATGGAAAAATAGACTAATTCAAAAGTTAGAAGTTAATCGGAATATAATCTTGAAATATAAGATAATCGGTATGTAATAAAGGCTGCTCACAGTTTAATTGAAAACAAAATTTTACAGTAAAGTCTGAAAGTGTTGTAGAATGTGCCTTTTGTAAGAATCAGGACATAATTTAAAACTTTTTAAATGGCTTGGTAGTAAATTGTTAGGTAAATTCGAGCTGCTCTTACTACAAAAGCACGACCCATGAGTGTGGTTATTTTAGGAATAAGAAGCGGCTTATTACGAGTGGAATGTGAAAAATTAAATGAATTAAAAAGAAATTGAGGACTACACAATCGAACAACTTTATAAAATAAACGCAAAGACCTAAAATCTATATAATTTTTAAAATTACAACCCAAGAAACGCTTAACATACGGCGTTATATGAACACGACGCCTCAGTGAATATAAATATCTCATAACTCTATTAAACGCCATCTGAACTTTCCTTATATTTTGTTTATTAGTGCCACTATATAACTCTAAACAATATAGGATACTAGGCATGATATAAGCATGAACCAATTCCTCCTTAATCAATCTGGGCAACACTAAGTCGGTATTATAAAAACTTCGCAGTGAATAATTTAAACGTCGGACTACATTATCCACATGATAGTTAAAACTTAGTTTGTTGTCTAAAACTACTCCCAAACAATGTACACTGTGGACCACTTCAATACGTGTGCCACGATAAGATAAATTCAGGTTTAAATCACGATTAGAAAAAAGCATAGCTTTTGTTTTTGGAATGTTAATTAAGAGTTTATTTTCCGTCATCCATGAGCAGATCAAATTTAACGCATAATTAATATTACTTTGCAAGACATCATCAAACTGATATTCTCCCTTAAAGAGCAATTGTACATCATCTGCAAATGAATAGGGAATACATGTATCATCGAGGATACTAAACAGGTCATTCAAGTACAAAATAGAAAGTATTGGGCCAAGTACCGAGCCTTGCGCAACACCGCTTTGAACAGGTAAAACAGAAGACAACGAATCATTGACAACAACATATTGACTCCTACCATATAGGTATGATGAAATCAATTGACAGGTATTAACGTCGAAATTAAAATTGGTGTATAACTTATCCAACAAGACACCATAATCAACACGATCAAATGCCTTTTCTAAATCCAAGCATAATAACACACAAACTTTTTGACCATATACTTCTTTCCTGTATGGTATTGGTCTGTAAGACCAATAAGTAGTCCAGTGGTATTCCTATAATTTCGAAATCCACATTGACAGTCGTTCAGCAACGACTCACTTTCAATGAATCGCAATAACTGACACTTTAGTATGTGCTCCAAAATTTTTGACAATATGGGAACTAATGAAATTGGTCTCAAATTTTCGAAATCACTGGAATCATTTTTCTTTTTAATTGGGATTACCTTAGTTAACTTCCACTGAACTGGAAAAGAAGTTGTCATTATGATCGTGTTGAATAAGTGCAAAATATGGCATGAAATTAGTGGACAAATTATTTTCAAATTTCAATGACAGACCATCTGCTCCTGGAGCATTAGACTTAATAGAAGAATACGTAGACCACAATTCATCGAAGGTAACACACTGAAAGGAGAATCCATCATTCACCGACTGCGGTATGGGATACGTAGTTACGTTCAGTTGGTTGCCAACAAAATGCGTATTAAGTTGCTCAACGTCAATATTGTCAAAATTACCTTGATTGCAAGTATCACCTATCAAGCCATTCTCACTAATGCGATTCCACAGTGTTTTAACAGAAACAATGTTTTCGAAAAGTGCAGCATGCGCCCCAATTTCTACTGTCAGTTTTCTACTGACACTTTTGCAACGATTTCTGGCCCTGCAATACATTTTCCAGTTAACATCATTGGCATCATTAATATATTCAGAAAAGGCTAAATCACGTATTGAACGGAGGTAAAGAATTTGTGGCGATGAGTACCATTTATCATGCGACGTATATATCTTTTTCTTTTTAAGTGGTAAAGTATTTACAATTCTCGGCTACGATCTGGGTAAATATTAAGCTATGCAAGGTTTTAAGAAGATTCATACAGATATACGGCAGTTATCGTGTATACCTGCCAGGAAGACAAAGATCGGTCAGTCGACTTAAAATGTCATGACACATATTTGTTCTAAATTTACTTGATGCTAGCTTCTTTCTGTATGCTATGTTTTTGCCATATCAAATGATATGTACCTTTATTCCTCCGGGTGAAGATTTGTGGGATCGTGCCACAATTTTCAGTTCAGTTTGCTTATTCCAATTTGCTGTCAAGCAAACCTTCTCATCAAAAGACTACAAACAAAACTTTATTTCACACCAGAGGCTAACCTACAGTCACAAGAAGGATAAAAAGACGATTTTTGTGTCTTAACAGTTTCTCGTTTTACTATTTGTTATTGAAGTACAAGTACTTTTTACAACCAAATAAGAAATACATTAGTTTATTGGAAATACAGGAGTATCTCCTAACTTAGACGGGTTGCAAATTCCATACTAATTGGTGGTTGAGTAAGTCTGCGACACAGATACACTGCCAACGAGGAAAACTGTTTTTTTTTTTATAAATCTACTTAGTTCTCGAAACCTAGAAGTTTAAAAGTATACCATACAGCTTAAAACTGGTAACAAAATTTCCGTCAGGTGAACTACATACTTATACCTCCTCTCTATTTCGCATATATTCAAAATTATTTATTTGCGACAGAGTTATATCGAAATACGAAAATATTTAGTGATATTAATTTCCATAAAGATTTCTTTACATAACTAAACTCAAGTTTTCTGCCAAATTGTTTTTAATATAAAAGTGCGATTTAAATGGAAAAATCAATCCACATCTCTTTGATCCATTTTTATAACCACGGCGTTCACTCTCTTAACTATTGATTCCATTATACCATCACCAGTGATATGACGCTATTTGGTGTCATTTTAAATCCTTTGCATACAACAAATCTTCAATGCTATATTCACATCTTAATCACAAACAATCACAAAGACATTTAAAATCATAATTTCAAATGCTTCAACCTAGATGGTAAGAAACCTTCACAAGTGGAACTACGCAACTATAGAACACGCAGTCTTTTCAGTTATCCTCGTATTTCACACAATTTTTACCACAAACTGCATGAAAGCAATGCAAAGTATGTCTGTGTCGCTTAACAGCCTTTTACGCGACGAACTCGTGGCATCATTTGAATCTTTTTGATGTTGCGGTGAGTGCAACATTCGCAAAGGAATTAGAAAAACGGTGTCATCAACAGTGTTGCCAGGAGTCAACAAAATATAGTGGTAAATGCTTAAAATATTTATAAAATAGAAAAAATTTATGTTAAAATTGGATAATTTGTACGGCAGGTTCCAAAAAGGATTTGGTTGGGGATGGTAAATTTTTTCACATTTAATCAAGCAAAAAATTAAGTTACTGTAATCTACGAATTAGAGGGTTAGGAGAAATTAAAATTCATTAGATTTGCCAATTTTTCCAGCCAGTTTTCATTACAACTAAATTTAACAAAGGCATAAATCGAATAAAACACTCAAACTTGCATCGTATGTTAGTATTTTATTATTGGAATCGATAAATTGGTCTTTGCCATTTAATTTTTAAAGATAGTTTCATGTAAATGTTGTCCGCGGCGCGCACACTGGGGCCATGGCGAAAAAAATTCGATTATCGAAAGCGCTGATATCGATTATCTAGTTTGTGATTCTCACTCTATTATAGCTGCAGGATCAAGGAACAACATGATTTTTTCAAGGGTATTCCCATTAATTTACGTCAACTGTCAGAATAATGGAAGTTTGACCAAATTACACTCTACTATAAATGAAATGAAAATCTATAAATGAAATTTTTTCCCTGCTCTACGATGGCCAACTAAACCACACATGAGTCAAACTGGGCAAAAAAAATATTAGAGCGCTTTACAACGTTGTAAGTTACGGATTTCAAATACGAATTAAGAACAGCTATGGTTACGAAAAAAGCTCCGGCTTCCTCCGAGATGTTGATGGTCACTTTTCAAACTAGATGAGTTAAAGTGAAGATTAGAACAAAAATCATCTGCCTTTATCTGCCTATCCGATCATAACATCGCAAAGAAAATAAAGGATTAGAGTACGCGTTTGTTTGTTGCACTATTTTGTTTACCCAGTTGGCTCATATAATACATGTCCACATTTCAAAACACTTTTAATTCGAGTTCAGTCTAGCTGCAGACGTCGTTTTTTCCATGATTGCACGGTCACAAATGCAATAACGGGAGTCGACGAAACTCTAATCCGCCGGATCGCTACCGGCGATTTATGGAAGTCATAAATAGCAATGCAATGATCGACCCAGAAAAATTCAGGTTGTTGTTAAAAGAAACAGTAGAGATAACAATTGAGAAGTATTCATGTTACTACATGCCATCCACGGTGCATAAGATTTTGATCCATGGGGCTGACAGTGGAGAACTCAATTCTCGCCCTCGAAATATTATCGGAAGAGGCCCAAGAAAGTAGGAACAAAGACTACAAGGCATTCAGGGTTAGAAACTCGCGGAAAATGTCTCGTATACCAACCAACGAAGACGTGTTCCACACGCTACTGGAGACATCAGACCCTTTAATCACGAGCATGAGACCCGAACCAAAGAAAAACACCTGGGAATCAGTGACGCAGCTAAGGAACTGTTAATATAGGTAAGTTTCTTGAATTTAAAATCGTATATTTTCAATTTGAACAACATTTGACTTTGAATCCCTGGTTTTAATATTTACAAATTGTTCGGTTTTATGCTTCCTTGATTTAGGTACTGTACACATTATTTAAATTATATATACACTCTAAATTCTTATTACAACTTGTTTTAATAAGGACACAAATTTCAGAAATTTTTACTTTGCCAATAGGCTTTTATTTCCTCATTAGTTAGTCAATTTTCTTCAAAATGTATATAAACATTGTTGAACTTAATGTATTTTTTTTTGTTCTGAGTCGAATAAGACTGGCCCCAGGTTTCTATGTTAATCCGTTCTTGAGATATTGATTTTTTTCCGCTTTTCAGTAGATCGGCCCCACCGTGTGCCGTCTCAAAATGTTCATTTGTAAGGTCCAATTTTTCGTCACTTTTTCGAGCATTTCGGCCTGTATTCCATGAATAATGCGGTTATGATATCCTGTAAGGCTTCAATAGTGTTCGGCTTGACCACTTAGACTAACAGCTTGACATAGCACCACAAAAAATAATCAAGAGGCGTTAAATCGCAAGATCTTGGAGGCCAACTCACAGGTCCGCTCACCAAATTCATTCCTCAACATACCCATTGTTGCTGTTGTCACCAGCTCATAAACCACACCAAACTGTTGTTTTTCGTGGCTATGGCTCTTCATCACTCCAGATGCGACAGTTTTACTTGTTTACGTATCCGAATTATTGATTCAGCAGGTCGATTATGACGACCATAAAATGGTCGTATCAAACAATGCACATTTGTCACAGAGCACGAATTTTGATAATAAATGACAGAGTATACTGTACAGTTTTCACTTTGGCAGATGGCATTTGGACGTCATTACCAACCAGAGCTACCAACCTGAAAAATTTAAATCTTAAAAAATCACCCTATATTGAGCTGAATTTAGTGGAACAGTTTGATAGATATTAAAGATTTGTATGAATTATTCTAGAAGAGGAATGGTTATTTAAATTTTATCAAGTATTAATAAACAGTATAATAAGCAACAATTTAAGTAGTTATAACTCTACGCAGTTACAGAGAAAAATTTGAATTTGAAGAAAACAGTCAAGTTGTTAACAGAAGTGGCACCAAAAGGGATGTAGCAATGCAATACATTTCCTTAAAAAACAAACTCCCTTGCATTCCACTTATGAGATATGGAAGAGTTTCCTACATTCGATGAGCTTGCACGCATCCTATTTTTGGATTCACTTAACGGGTACTACAGTTACTTAACAAACTTTTAACGTGTATCAAATTTGCCGGAATCCAGTGCAACCAAATTGAAAATATCTTCCAAAGAATATATGAGTTAGAACAATTATTTGTGTGGGAGGTACTAGAGGAGGCGTGGTTAAGCGATAGAGTTTAACAAATTTTACCAAAAATTGTGTGTAAATAATGGACAAAAATTCACATCGCTGCAATCTACGAATCTGGAGTTATAGCGAAAAAATTCAATTCCCTAAAATCGGTATATTTCTGTGAGATGTGCCAGATGGGTTAGACCAATGTGGCGTATACACAAACCCTGGCTACAATCTGGTAAAATATTTGGCTGTGACAAGTTTCGAGAAATTTTTCTTAAGTTTTATCGCACTTTTCATGTCCACCAGCCAGCCAGATATTCAACTGGACAGGTGGGCATCGCTCAATCGATTTAAAACGTCATGAAACCTATGCAGTCAAAAAGTATTTAGTACATTAGACGCTTCCTGCTGGATGTTACATTTTTGTCACATCGAATGATCAGATTGTTTTGTGAAGGTACAAAAATATGTTATTTTTTAGAAGAATAACGAAAAAATTATTTATATGTGTATAATGATGTTTATACTTGCCTTTTTTACTAAAACTTGTTATAAATAATGTTTATACTTATCTTTTTTATCAAAATTTATTAAAAATGAATTTAAAAATGAATTTACGCAAATGAACGTACCCAATATAAGATTAAATCAAATTGTACTTTATACTATCTTTTTGCCCTTTTTGGGGTAAAGATATTGTGAATTGTTGATAAGGAAAATGTCAGATAATATATAACGAAAGCCAAAAATTACACTTGTAACTACCATAAATTGTAAAACCAAAAAGTAGTTGTTCGGCACAGCTCAAGCGGTAAGCATCCCAGCTTCCCAAATATACTTATACCGAATTGAAATTAATAATCTTAATTTCTTTTATTTTACAACCTACAACCAAATAATTTCTCAATCTCTTGAGAAATTATCTGATTAAAAGGCGCCATAACATTCATCAGCAGGTCAACTTGCCTTTCCAGCGGTACAGAAGATTATCTGAAACCCAAAATACAGTCCACAACCATTTTCAACCGGGTCCAGTGTCGATTACAACATCAAATTGATTGCAGCAATAACAACAACGGTCCATTTACCACAGCTGCATTCAATCAGCTGCGACTTTGTCACCCAATTTTATTCTCATAGTGTAGCAGCATTCATCTACCACCCTGTATGTTTGTTGAAGTCTCAGATAAGTATTATCTGCTGTTAAGACCGGAGTGACCAAAAATATGGCATCAAGAGCAAAAAGCTTTTAGCATCATGTTTCACAGATAGCAGCGGCCGAAACAAGTATGCTGAAAGACAGACAAATCACTAAACTGGCAACACTGATCATCATCACAAAAACCCTATTATTATTTCGCTGTCTGATACGACGGACTGCAAGCGAAACTTGGGCATAATTCACATAGCCAAACGGTCGACAAGTGACACGTATACAGAGCAGTTATAAAGAAGGGAAGCTAAGAAAAACCAAATTAAATTATGATTCGTTATGAGTTCAAGAGGTGTCGGCAGTGTCAGCGTGTATTGTTTATTTAACATTGGCGCCATCACATGCCAACACAAAAACGTAAGCACAGGTGGTTTTTTAACCTCAACAATCTCAAGGAAAACGATTTTATGAAATATGCGACTAACACGCTTTCCACCAACGGAGTTTTTGTATTCAGGTATCATGTGTGCATATGAAACCGCAAACGAACAAGGAAGACAGGAGTGACAAGGAAAACATGTGACAATATGACGAATACACGAGTCAAGAAGCTGTCCACAGGAGATGAAACTATATGATTTTCCATATGAGATATGCAACAAAGTCTCATGAAGGGATTTACTTTACCTACTGAAAAGAAGAATAGAAAAGAAACAAGTATAACAAAGTTTACATGGACATTACAATTAAAGTAGTTTTTTGGAAAAAAATACGAAGAAATGGCGCTTAATTAAATTTAAAGCGGGATATATAATAAATTAACAATACGAAAACTGCGAAATAGATTTTGCCACACTATGTTCTGTATTTTACAAATCGGCCCTGAAAAACTCTTTATTCGGACCTGTACTGGCAACAATTAGGCCGTCTGAAAGGAGCAATTGCCCAGAAGCAGCCAGGTCTACCCAAGAGGAAAGGAATCAATAGTAATTCGCCAGTAGCTCCGAAAGCTTTTTGTGCATTTATGTTGTAGTTCGGAGCAAGTGATTATCACCTGTTCTTGTATACGGCGAATGACTTGGCTAGTGAAAATTTGCTTTGTTTGCCAATAGGAAAGGGGATTTCTATGGGAAGGGCCTAAAGAATTACCTTCAAAATAGCAACTAGCTATCGCATAAAATAGTGAATTTTTGTCCTAATAGGGTTCGTTCTAACTATGCTAAATAAAGGCTTTAATGTCTTGCAAAACTAAGGGATTTTCTTTTAACTACGCCTAATTTGGTCATGTATGGAAACACAGAGGGCTAATACAATGAAAAATATTATAAATTAAAACGTCCTTAGAATTAGATGGGCAGATCCATCAAAAGGTAGGTTTACAACATCATTGTTTTTTAATTCAAGATTCAATAAATATTTTTTACTGACTTCAGTAGAACTACTGGAGCAATATGAAGGTAAAAATATAGGAGTTAAACCGCTTATTTGTGTGGAAGGTACCAGATGGGAAGCTGTTACTTGATAAATTTTCTCCAGGGCTTACAGAAAATTAAAAAATAATACATCGAACACGAACCTAGGCTACTGCAGCTTACAGATTAGAAATTGTATAGGAAATGTCGAATTTCGGAAAATCGGAAGGTGCCAAAGTGGGTGTGGCAGTGCTATCAAATTTCATTGTGAAGACTTATTTTGGCCGTCGCTTAGCGTGTAACAAATTTGATAAAATTTAAGAATATATGCGATGATTTTTTTCAAATTCTACCAGGAATTGCAAACAAATGTAACAGACAAAAACTTGCTCAAATCTACGAATATGCAGTTGTACTTAAATACAAACATTAATATTTATTTATATGACTGAGTCAGAGATCCATCCGGTGGTGATTATACTGGCTATTAACAGAATATTATAGACAATTTTCGTAATATCAAAGCTGGCAGGGCTGAAGAGAAAAATGGCATAGAAATAAATTTATTTGTATATACAATTTCTCAAAAGACACATACTTGTAATTGAAGTGTGTTATAGGTTTAGAATGATTTCAATAAGAATATTACTAGGCGGCAGACGAATGTAAGACACTGAAAAAATTACAATGCATTACTCAATCCAATTTTAAAAATGTCACATTAAAGAGACGATAAGTATTAAACGCGACTGGACGAATTGACGTTAAAACAGTTTTTGATATGGATAGTCAAATGTTATAAATTCTGATTTGTCTTTATATCATTAATTTGCCTCAGCTTCATATTATTGCCTATATTGGGTTGTCCAGAAAGTCCATTAGGTTAATTCGTTAGTTCACCATACGTCAACGGACTAAATGAAAGAACTTGCCAGAAATGGCTTAAAAGATTTTCTACAGGCGATTTCTCCGTAACGGACGCTCCCCGATCAGTACGACCAAAAGAAGTTGTTTCCAAATATGTAGGTGAGAGAATTAATTATTGTTTATCTCCGTGCAACAGTTAGAGAAATGGCCGAAATAATCAAAAAAATCAGTCTCATAAAAGAGCACGGATTTGTGATGGGATGTGTGGGTACCTCACTCTCTCAATGAGACCTCATACTGACTCATGGACCCGTCATAAACTATCAGAGGTAGGGTGGGAAGTTTTACCTCACCCACCGTACTCCCGAGATCACGCCTTAGAGGATTTGAATTTCCATAACGACGAGAAAGTGAAAAATCGAATTGAACGCTTATTTCAGAAAAACCACGGGAGTCTTATGAGAGAGGAGTAAAAAAGCTCCCAGAGAGGTGGGAAGGTTATAGATTAAAATAGTTGTTTTCTTGTATATACATTTGTAAATAAATTTCCGAACCACCCGATAGTTTTTAATAAACAAGGAAATTTTTGGAACCGTTATGTAAATATATTATGTAGTGGTATTATATTAATATTGTATATTTGACAAGGACATTTGCAATATGAAAATACTTCTACAACAGTTCATATTTTCGAGATATCAGATAAATATACATCAAAATCACATAAACATTCTCAATCAATTATATATGCTGTTACTAAGCAAAATCTAAAACTTTCACAAATAATTTTTGTACCGACAACATCAACTCATGATATCATAGCTTTAGCATCAGGTTTCTCGCAACGATTAATGTGCATATTTTATAATTTTGATCACCTGAAACAATATTGCTTAAATTTTCAGTTAAAAAACATATTTCTTTAGATCTCATGAATAAGACATGGGAGAGCTTCTCACATTCAGTGAGTTTACACGTATCCTGTTTTTAAACTCATTGAAAGGGGCCTACAGTTTAATAAGGATACCGAAAGTCATAGTTTGACTAATCGACTACTCGGTAAGTTTCATGCGAACGATAGTCTCTTGCACTCACCATCGCGCCACGGTTTTCCAGTGTACAATTTTTAAATAAAAAAAAAAAAAAAACAAAATTTACAAAACTGCAGTATTTTTATTTGGCAATTCACCTCTTTTGCCAGCTCGCATTCTTTTCCACCAATGTGAAAAAACATTAACTGACGATATATCCATGTAAATCAGTTTAACTGCGTGAAACTTTCGTATTGATTAATTGTAATTTTATGCACAAAGCGAAGAAAATCTGTGATAAGAAGTTGTTTTCATTCCATTGATTGGGGAATTTTGAATAAGTAAGTTGGTTACAGGAGAATGATTGACGACTCTGACACTTTATTCCGAAAACATGTGTAAAATGCAACACAAAATCCATAACGTAGGAATATTTTTAACAACAAAAAGAATCTGTAAATGTTTGATTATTCTAACTATGCTCATTAATTTACAATCATGTACGAGTATTTCGGTTTTCCCTAACATTACGTTTGACTAACACTTATTTAAGCAGCTTTATAACTTATCAATTTATCATTGAATGGAGCGGTGGTGAAAGAACATTCGAAGCATTGCTTCCGCTCTAATTCTCCTTCTAGTAACACCATCAACGAGCACTTGATGGCACATTAAATGTTGTTGGTGCATTTCAATGGATGAATTTGTGTGCATTTTAGCTCTTTGCCACAGTTAATGCTTTCAGGTCAAAGTTAAATGTTAAATATCCATTTTTACAAATCAGAAGTTCATGATGCAGGTTCAACTGCCATCATCATTTATCATGTCAAACAACAGCCAACGACCGACATCTGCAGCAGTGCATTACAGTTGAAATACGAGGTTAAGAGTTTATAATACCAATGTCCCAATACCAGCAAATAAAGTATTCGATTGACTTTGGAACTTTACAGTCTGCTATGGAATTGAATGTTTATCCAAATGTTGGCAAATGGATGAATACGATATAAACTTATTTTCTCATAAATGGCATTTCCAAAGGAACAACGAAATCTTTAATAAGGAGTTCATTGTATGGAGAAGGATTGCAGTCACTACCCTGAAATGTTGTAGTAAAATTAATGCACTATGGATGCACGGCTATTAAGAGCTGCAATTATAGTTTGGTGTTAACATGGTAATAAACAGAGAGGAAAGCTGTTTCAGGTCCCCATAATCAAAGAATGTATTCCAGATACACATCGGCATGCTAGGAGTGATTTAGCACGCCAGTTTCTTAAGAGCAAATAATCTGAGTTAATGCACAATCCTGCATTTAGTATAATACAATTGTATGAAAGATATGACTTCAGAAATACAATATATGAGTTCAGTTAAGGAATTTTTATGGAAGATAACAGAAACGGATAGATAAAGGCAAAAAATTTAGTCAAATGCATTTATCTATCCGCTTTATTTAGATAAATGCATTTGACTAAATTTTTGTCAAACGCATTTATCTATCCGTCGCAGCAACATATGGTTAATCGCAAAAACTAAATTGATTAATTTATATGGGTGCGGACTTTGTGCTGTAATTCATTTTCATTCATAGAACTAAGTTTGCTAAAGACTTAGGTGACAAAAGCTGCCAGTTTTGGGCAATAGGAGAGGAACTGCGTTTCACCAGGACAACGTCAAGCCAAACACATCAGTAGTGACTCGCCAAAAAGTCCAGTTTAGACGTTCTTCTACGTTAATCTTATAGTCCGAATCTGGGACCAAGAGATTACCACCCGTTTCCGAAATTTTTTACTGGAAAAAAATTCAGCTCAAGAAAATCTTGTGAAAGTCAACTATCCCACTTTTTTGCCAATAGGTCCGAGGGTGTACTGAAATTATCTTCAAAATAGCGACAAGTTTTAAACAAAATGGCATATATTAAACCTAAATTCTAATTATGCCTTTAACAGCAAGTAAAATAAAATGGATTTTGTTTTACTATATCTCAAACTTGGTACTTTCAATGTTTTCTTCTGGGTGCAACAATTTGGAGGTATCAGTTGACACATATCTTCACTCCTTCGGTAGAAGATAAAATAAAATCTATGGAATTTTGGCAAAACAATGCAGTTGATTAACATACACTTTTCAGGAGAAAAAAACAAGAACTTTGACAACATGCAAAAGTTTTTGTTTATACAGGGTTATTCATTTTTTTTGCTTTCAAGTAAAGATAAATAAAGCACACGTTTCTGTCATGATAATGCTTGGATCTTGTCATTATGTATGGAAACAATGCCGCCTCGCGATTGGCAGTGGCCTAGTAGTGGAAAAATACTGCCCAATGACACCTCCAAACCATAATGAGCATTAAACAGTCACTTTTTTTATGGAATGGCATTTCTACAATCACTTCCGGGTTCTTCCAGCCCCATGTGCAACAATTTTGCTTATTGACGTAACCACCGAATCACCACTGTTGTACAGGGTGTCTGTTAGAAAGGAATGCTACTTTGATTTGCCGCCATTTTGAAGTCGTGAAGTAGAGACACGGCAAATTTATTATGGAAAAATATTCGATAAACCAATGTGTTTTAATCGTTAAAACATTTGATCAAAATCAATCATCGATTACTGTGACGATGAGAAAGTTACGTGAAATTTTTGGAAGAAACAACGTGCAAACAAGACGCACTATTTTCGTGTAGTAATGATTTTGCAGAAAGAGGGTCTGTAGCTGATAGGGCCAAGCATGGACCACAATGCTAGATCGGCTGAAAACATTACTGCTGCTCAAAAAAGTGTTCAAAACAATCCATCAACCTCAATTCGACGCCGTGCTAAGGAGTTTGGTCTTCAAGAACCAACTTTGGTCACAATTTTGCACAAGGATTGGCATTTGTTTCCATTTAAGATTCAAGAGTTTCTTTCACAAGGCTATTTACGCTGCCGTACATATGCTAATAGGATATTGCAGCTCGCCCATGACAACCTCGATTTTCAGGAAAAAATCATAATGAGTGTCGAGGCACATTTTCATTTGAATGGATATGTGAATAAACAGAATAGTCGGGTCTGGGCAGTGGAAAACCCCTCACATTATTCATCAGTCACCTTTGCACCCATTAAAAGTCTGGTGGACAGTCTGGTGTGCAATTTGGGCAGGAGGAATCACTGGACCTTACTTCTTTAAAACTGAAAACGGCGTAACGGTAACTGTCAATGGAGAGCGATATCGTGATATGATTGAAAACTTTTTAACGCCACAACTGCGTGCTTTGGGCTTGATTAACATGTGGTATCAACAAGACGGTGCACATCGCATATAGCCAGGATTACAATGGAATTACGAGACCTCTTTCCACAACAAGTTATTTCAAGAAATGGTGATGTTGATTGGCCTCCACTTTCGCTTGATTTGACTGCTCCGGACTTCTTTTTGTGGGTATAACTAAAAATCAAGGGTTATGCAAACAAACCAGAAACACTTGAGCAGCTCAAACAAAATATTCGTGATGAAATTAATGAAATACCGCGTGAAATGTGTGAGAATGTTATGAAAAATGTGCTCAAAAGGGCTCGCATTTTCGAGGCTAACAGAGACGGACATTTATCTAATATTGCATTTCATACATAATTGCATTTATCAATTTAAGATCCATTCTCTTTCATTTAATCAAAAATTATAAACAAACAAAGTTGTATACCTTCCAGACGGACACCCTGTAGTAAGTTGTAACTATTTTTATGTGTTCTTCGGTTGGCAGACGATCCATATTCGTAAATGGTAAACATTTCACTAAATAAATAACATTTCAGATGTCAGACTTTTTTAGAAAATTGCCAAATGGCCACAAAACCAAATATTTTGCCTGGAAAAATTTAATTTATATTTTTTATTATTTATTTATAGTAACCAATAAATTTATTGCCAGCAATTAGTATAGCTATTTTAAGTTGTTGGAAATTGACTATGGATTTCATCAACTGCAGCTAATATTTGAAAGCAGTAAAAGAATCCGTACAAGGTTTCCGTTTTGGCTTTGGTGATTGATATATGTTGTTTACGTTCGCGTTATTTTTTGCTGCGTATAAAACAGTAAAAAGATGAATTACTCAGAAGCATTGGCGTATCAATATATATTTTTTCTGGAGGTGGCTAAATCCCCCAGCACCCCCCTTGCTACGCCCATGCTCAAAAGCGACAAAAGCAGAACACGGACGCTGACTTCATTTCAAGCTTGAAATAATATGCAATTTGCTTTTACAATGCTGTTTCAAAGTAGCAAGATAACAAATTTGTTTAAAAAGTAAAAAAGATGTGACTCGAAAATCATAACATTTTTTAAATGGCCCGAATAACATTTAGGAGAAAGTTTGTCAATTCCGTTTTGTGGATTAAATTGGCAAAGATCAAACATGTCAAAAAGTATTTTGCTGTCTAGAGTTACTAAAATGTAATATTTAAGTGTTCTCCCATTTTAAACTTCCATTTGGTTGAGGTGCGATTTGAGTTAACTAACATTTTGTGTTTGCGACTTTTGTTTTGGCGCGATTTGATTTAGTGCCACAGCTTAACTTTGTCTTCCGGTCCAGTCATCCACTATACGAAAACCCCTTCGTTCAACCGCTAAAATTATCAATTATATAGCACATTTGTTAGACCTCCAAACTATTTGTCTTCCAGCGGAGCTCTTTCGTTCCTTTGTTTTTTTTTCCCCCCCAAACCTACAGTTTTCCATTATAATGTTCTTCTATCAAGTAGTCCATTTCAATATCCTTTTTTTTCGCTTCATCTTCGATATGTTCGACCATGGCATCCAATTCCTTTGCCATTGTGATGATTTTTGGTTGGACTGCGTTTAGGAATCGTTGGCTTTTTGGTCTCATTGATGCTGGCATTTTTCAAACAAACGATTGCATCGCAAACCCCGCGTTATCATCCTGCCAAGCAACAATTACTTTTGGGCGAATTTTGCGGGCATTGGAGCAGCTCGACATTGCGGTGTGCTTGGTGGCAGTTGAGTAAACAATTTCAAGTTTTTTCCTTTATTTTTCTACTTTGAAACTAAATTGTTTTCCTAGCATACGAGTGCCAGTCTATAAGCACATATGTACATGTGTTTGGCTGTGTGTGTATGAAAAACGTATCGAGAGACCCTAAAAAGATTGATTATTTGGAAAATTTGTTAAGAATTTGCTATCAGAAGTTGTTGAAGTGTAATTGCGCTTTAAAGTATCTCCTTTTTAACTGGAACATTGAAGCCAAAGAGAATTGGAGAAATATTTACTACAATAAAATAAGGAATATTTCTTTACGTTAAGTGAATCATGTAAATTGCGTAGAATTTTGAAATTTAATTTAATGACGTGTAGTATTACAGTGATTGTAAATATATGGCAATCTTATTTATGTAAATTGAACCCGCTTTCAAATTGAAATATCAATTTTCGCCCATTTTTGACTTTATTTATTTAGAATATTTTTGGTGAAATATACTAAAATTTCAGACTGGTAAACCAACAAACTTTGCTGTACCTACCAATTGCTCGGCTGCACGAAGTATTCGTCTGACACATCGGAATAGCCCCCGTCCCCAAAAATATGTTCCTAAGCACGAATCTACGATTATATGCGCGTTAGTCGCATAAATCGTGCTACAGCCGGACATAGCCGTGGCATATACTAATTAATGTTTTCAAAATTTGCCAAGCTTCTGATTTTACGACTTTTTAAAAATGTCTCCAAATTTTCAAAATTAAATTGGGTTTGTTGGGGTTATATACAGGGTGGCACAATAAAATGTGCATACTTAAAAAATAGATTAAAAAATAAATACAAAAGGTATGGTTAAAATAAATCCAAGGCATTGTGGAGTAATAAATGGAGTTTATTTTTTAAAAATAACATCATCTAAATGGCGACTCTCTCTACGACGGCACTCCCCTAACCGCAAACGAAAATTATTGAAAACTTTCTTCAGTAATATTGGTGTAATGGCTGCCATTTCACCACGGATATTCTCCTTGAGCTGAACGATGTTTCTTGGATTACTACTGTAGACTTTGTGTTTGAGGCATCCCCACAAAAAAAGTCAAAAGGCGTCAAGTCTGGACTACGTGGCGGCCATGGAATATCACCTCTTTTCGAAATCAGTCTGCCAGGGAACATCTGCTTCCATTCTTGAACCCTCAATTTCTGGAGGCAAAAATCCGTCCAACATCTTAACATAGCGTTCCGTATTAACCGTGGCGTTTTGGCCCCGCACATTTTCGAAGAAAAAGGACCAATTATTCCTCTGCCAGAGATTGCTGCCCATACTGTCACTTTAGGGCTATGCAATGGTTTCTTGTGTTTGATTTTGGGATTTTCACTGTTCCAGTAACGACAATTTTGATGGTTTACGAACCCATTCATAAGGAAATGAGCCTCGTCAGAGAAAAGGATATTGTCAAAATTGGAAAATCGATTAAGCATTTCATTAGCAAATGCGGGCCTTGCTATGAAGTCAGACACTTTCAATTCTTGTATTAATTGCAGCTTATATGGATGCAGTTTAAGATCCAATGTTAAAATTCGATGCAAACTTCGTCGCGATAATTGTAAGACAGACGATCTCTTGCGAGTCGACATTTGTGGATTTCCTCGTACTGACTCCATAACTCTCTCAACATTGTCTTCGGTCCTAGATGTTCTTGGGCGACCATTTGCTTGTGGTTTAAATGTTGAACCGGTCTCTTCAAAACGCTTTACCCATATTTTAATTAAATTAGCACTCGGAGCTTCACTAATTCGCCGTAGTCCCTATTTAGCACAATATAGTCGCCTAGTAGCAATATATGAACGAGAGTTCTCGTAAAATGCACGCACGCAAAATGCGCTACGCTTCCCGTCGAAGTGATTCATAGCGACTAAAACTCCATGAGCCGGCCAACCCAACGATGTACACTTGCTTGCTCTCGAATAATGGTCACTTCATTTCGAACTGCACGAGATCTCCCAACACGCGAAAGACAGACAGCCCCTTGTTGCTCAAAACGCTGAACCAATCGGTAAATTGTTGGAGCGCTGGGGGCATTTCGAACATGAAAGAAATTTCGATATGATCGGAATAATTGAATGCTGAGTTGATGTGCTGGAGCGTCCAGAGCGACCGTCGTCATTCACATCTTCTCGACCTTCTGTGAAAAGCTTGTACCACTTTTAAACATATTTTTGACTCAGAATACTTTCACCGTATGCCACTGTCAACATTTCAAGTGTTTTTGGGCACTTAATTCCATTTGTTACACAAAATTTGATGAAACTTCCTTGATGCATTTTTTTCGATAGCAGAAAATCGCCGAACACGCAAAACACTAGTCTTATTTATGCCTATCACAAACAAACTAAACATGCTATACAAATAAAACCGTCAACATATCTTCGAGACAAGTGTACCAACATAAACAAAAATAATAATCGAAAGTTGAATGTACGTAGTCCGCGAAATTGAAAAATTTCGGCTTATTTTTGGAACACACAAACTTATTTGATTAAGAAAGTGGTATCAATTTGTAACATATTCGGAAGGCATCTTTAATATGCAGTGACCTATCTCGGAACAAGTTTGAATTTCAATCCATTATTAGTTTGCTATCTTATATTATTATATGATGATGCGGTGATACTACCGATTATCGGTTATTGTCTTGTCATGTCTATTTATAAGGACGTGGCTTTGTTAGCCTAATTCATACACTTACAGCCGCACTATAATATATATGTCATTGCAATTTCTATGGTGTTCAGTTACTAAATCCGGTTGTGCGATAAACATAACTGAATATTCCGTATCCTATGTAGAGAAAATGATTACTGACCAGGCATTGTGCACATTGGAAAAGTTAAAGAGGTTCTAATACGCCAAGCAGATGCAGACCAAGTATACTTTTAAAGCGTAAAAAGTACAAAAGCAAATATTACCTGATGAATAAAGTGGAGGCACAAAAGGAAAGGTGAAATAACATAATTTATAACATAGTGTAGATATATTGTTGGAATTGAAATCACTTGCATGCAAATGTGATAATAGCTTAACATTTATATATGTAGTTATAAATATACGTACACACTATTGTATACACACATGTGCATAATGTCCGTATATTAGAGCAACTCTTGAAATTTGAGTGGCACCATCGAATGTCGCCAGCATACCCCAAATATCGCCAAAATAGGAAATCTTGTAATTTAGTTACATAATATAGTTATTTCTACTTCACCCTTCCAAATATGATTTCTGACACTGATTCATATTTTATTGGCAAATGTCCCGGACTTCGTACGTGTGAATCCTCATTTTAAGTAAAGCATTATTCAGAAGGTAAATTCCTCCCGATTTATTAGCATTGCCAGGGAAATTCATTATTTGCCAAGATTCTGACTTCAATAGTTTAATTTTGAACTACGTCCGGTTGAGCTCGTAATAATTCAAATTTCGGACACTACAACTTATTTTACTGCCACTGCAGCTCTTTAGTCAAGACTATGACATTGTTTTTGTTCCTTTCAATTTTTCCTTGAAAATGCGATTTTTGCAAAATCCGTCATTAAAATGTCATTTGGCTCCAAGCGGCGGTGCCACTTATTTCAAAACACCTCCTAACATTGCGCAACTATGACCTAAGGAGAATCCATTGCTGATTTTAGCTTCAGTTATTTTTTTCTTAATTTTTAATTCTCTAATTCCCCGTTTTATTTTTTAAAATTCGAATTTTTATCTTCATCGCAAGCATATCTTGACAGAAACATCTACACTCTGAAGTCCTAGTCTCGTGTACTGATATTGTGGTAAATGTTTGGTCCTCTTAAAGTAGGATTTCGAAAAATGTAAATTTATTGCGCACCTACCCCGTTATAGTAATGTTTCCATTAATTTTGGTTATTGGAGCACAAATCGTTTGCGTTGAACGATGACACTATTTTACTCTCGTTCATTTATGTTTTATCTCCTGAAGGCACGAATATTTATAAATCTGTTCTCATTCCTGACCTATGCCAGTAGATGAATATCTCCACCCTTTCGTTCTTGGCGATAATGCCAGTTTGGCCCTTTTTTCTTTTTCTGCCCGTTAAAAGTACGAATTTTGAAAAGTTCCCTTTTTGAGAGTGACTATGCTATTGCATCAGAGTAACCAACGTTTTAGGATTTTAGCTTCTGTCAAATCATGACACTATTTCTGTCCTTAATTGTGGCACATCTGTTGTTATCGTACATCAAATTTGTAAGAAAATGCGAACCGCAACTTTATCTTCGCCCTTTGTTGTGATGACACTATTTTTCTCCCGTACCTGGCAGTTCCCATAAAAATACAAATTCTTAAAGAAAATCGGTTTCCGTCGCCCGTCTACGCAGTAGGGTCGACATACCTTCAATTTTTTTGATAATAGCACAATTTTCGTGGTCTTAACCATAGTTTACCCCCTAACAGTATAAATGTCACAAAATTACATTCTTACTGCGCGCCTAATATTTAAGAGGATAGACGCACTAATTTTCATGATTAGTCATGTAAATTCATGTTTACTCCCTTATAGCGCGTTTAGTCTGTAAGAAGAAAAGCTGCAAAAACTTCCGTGGTTCTGGCTCTATCAGCTTGATATGATACTTTTTGGCTTACGTAGTTCGAAAAAAAAATATTCCACTTCCGCTTAGTAAATCATGAGTGTCCATGACCAACTTCCACGATGCATGATCTAGCCGTTTAAGCTCGGCGATGGTATCAGGTTTTTGCTATTTCACCCTATTTTATCCCTAAAAGTATGCAATTTCGGAAGATTATTTCTTGCAGATACTTAAGTTTGGAAGAGTAGCAATTTCATGATTCTGGCTCAAGCCGTTGTAGCTGGAAGATTTATCCTTTTTATCCTGTTTTTATCTCTAAAATTTGCATTCGAAAAACCCCTCCTTACAGTCTGTCGAATCCAGAAGTGAAACATCGATACCAATTTTCATACTCAATTTTCTAGCTCTAGCCGTTTGATCTGGGCGATGGTACTTGATTTGTGCTTTTTTACCCCGTTATTTACACAATAAAGCGAGAATTTCGAAAATTCATTTTTAACTTACTGAATGTACCGGTCATCATTTACCAAGCTTTATAGCGTAATGCAGTCAGCAGGAAATCATGATAATACACTGAACAAATTAGGGATACAGGGGAATACTAGATTTAATTAAATCGGTCAATTTGTAGAGGACTGGTAGTAGAAGGGCTTGAGTGATATATTCTGGCTAAGACCTGGCGGATAAAACTTTGCCAAGTCGTAAGAAGATTCATAAAAATGCATAGCAATTATCGCATCTACTAGCTAGCTAGATCGGCGCACGATCGCCTTAAAAAGTCATGCAAAATATATATGCTTCCTCCAGGCTGTTCTGTTAGACTTTTTGAGTATCCTACTTGGAATTAGTTTAAAATATAATTTCTGTAAATTTAAATACTTTTTACAGCCTTTTTATCACCATTTTACGAATTCATAGGAGATTTGCGGGCAAAGTATCATGATACATTTGAAGCATTGGTTTTAGATTGGAAACATATATATGTAGATGTGTTAAGGGAGTCTAAATTTAAGATGAAACAATGGTGAAGGTAAATCCTTTAGGCAATTTGAGACATTATTTTTCTTCTGCTCAGGATTCCTGTTCTCACTTTATTTTAACGCAGCCAATCGTTCTTAACTGCCTTATCGCATATGTAAATTTTTATTTATTGTCAATGTCGACATATGGGTAGTTTCAATGTCCAAGTGAAAATTTTGATTCTTTGGTGCCTCTAATCAATTACCATTTACTAATTTTTACTTCTCAAACATTTAACGCTACTGATGAAGACCAACAATGCATTTAAAAGTGCTGGCTGATTATACTTTTTTGAAAATGTTTAGATTTATCGGGCGTATAGAATTAACGATTGAATACTTTCGCTTTGAAATAATAAGGGAACCACAGACAGTAAAATTTGAGAAAATCAACCTGGCCTCTTCCGGCACATCCAATACAAATGATCGAGTATTCTATCTAATTTGTCACACATCAAGCATTCTTTATCCACTGTATGGTATGTAATTTCTAGTTATTAGAATACTGTAACCTAGTTCACTGCCCATTTCATCGATTTTTAGTAAAGGGTTATCCATTTTTTCGGTTTCAAAAGCAAAGTTAAATAAAACAAACATTAAGCTACGATTTTAATGACATTTTTATTGCATTGTAATGTTTGAACCTTGCCGTTGTGTACGAAATACAATGCCATTTAAGTGACCGCCTATGGCTTGGTTGCAGCATGGATCGTTTTGAGGTAATTTTCAACCACTTCTTCCCACATTTCGGGCGGTATCTTAGCGATAACTTGACAAATGCTCTTACGTTTGAGGATTATCCGCGTAAATACGGTTCTTGATGTAGCCCCACAAAACAGTCTAACGCCATCAAATCTCATGATATTGGCGGCCAACTGACGTCGCTAAAACGTAAAATTACGCTTTCTGGAAAATTTTCATGAAATAAAGCTAAAATCGGCATTGTTGTGTGGCTTATGCCACCGTTTTGTTGAAACCACATATTGTCCAGTTCATAATCATCAATTGCGATCCAGAAAACGTCCGTTATCATACGAACGGTTCCTCCAGCGTTATTTTTGAAAAAATACGATTCAGTGACACCTCTGTACCATAATGCGCCCCAAACAGTCACTTTTTCCGGATGCAATGGCTTTTCCACAATCACTTCTGGGTTCTCCGAACCCCATTTGTGACAATTTTGCTTGTTGACGTACCCACCGAGTGAGAAATAAGCTTTAGCATATCTACGGCGTTTTGAATGGTCAGATGCTTTAACTGTTATATGAGTTGGATCTTTAGGGATGGAGGTGCAAATCCAAATGCAAAATACGCCATAATGAGCCGTAATTTTAATCTATAATTTTACTAATAAAAGCAATATTTTCGATGTGGCGTACATTGCGATGATACACAGGCCTGACCACATATGTAACGCTTCCAGTCTCCTCAAATATCTTTATAATCTTGCCAATTCCTTGCCCAGTAGGTTGATTACGACGACCATTATCACTGCGTAATGCTCGAAAAGTGTCCACCGCGCTCTTTGGTTTTTAGACGATCCATATTCGTAAATGGCAAACCTTTCATTAAATATGTAATACTTTAGATGTCAAGTATTTAACAGCCGACAGGCTTGCCAGACCGGCGGTTTTGAAACTATTAAATGTATAACACGTTAGTTAGTAAAATTTGAGAACCAGCGACCATGCCACCAATTACTGTCATCTCACCCTAAACAATTAAAATTGACTAATTGTTAGGGTCAACATATTCTTAATTTGATATCTTTCAAAAAGTTCTACCATTGATTTTTGGGAAACCGAGCAATTTATATGTGTGGTATTTTAAGGAACGATGCCGTCCATGTTTGTGCGCAGAACTATGTTTATTAGGCGTACGACATGTTTCAAATTTGACTGATTTCAGTAAAACTGATTGTAAAACATGGAGGCAAGAATACATGGATTAACTTGGCCATTTACATGGGAGGTTTTAATTGACTCTCTCCAGAGGATTGTAACATATTTAATGGAAAAAAACCAGACTACTCTATCCTACTAGAAACTACAGAGAAATTATTGAATTTGGTAAAACCGGTTTGTATAAGAGACACCAAAAGAGGCATGGCAATGCGTTCCGTTTTCTACCTGAAACCCCACTTTGCCAAATACTTATGGTGGATCAACATGGACTAAATTTAGTACAATCAAATAAAATCGGTCATTTGTGTGAGGGGTACCAGAAGGAGTATGGTTAAAGAGTTATTTTATCAAAATTTTCCAGGTATTACAACCAATACAATGGACTAAAATGTGAGTTGCTGCATTCTATGGATGAGGAGTTATAGGGAGAAAACTGAGTCTCTGAATATCCCTTTTTATGAATTTTCAAGTCGATTGAACGATGTTCCCATACTAGGCGAGCTTACAAGCATCCGCACACTAAACGGAACGTAATCTATCGGGGGTTGAACCCACGGCTATGTGAACGATAGTCATGTCTATTAATCATAGCGCCGCGGTCGGATATACTGCGTATTGTGAATTTCGCGTAAAGTTTCTTAAAGTTTTCAACAAATACCTTTCGCACAACTCTTGTTTTGAGTAAAAACGTTAGCCACAATGAGCGCCTATCTTATATTTTTTTATTGTTTTGGACATAGAAAGAACAAAATTCGACGTCAACGAATATCAGTATTAACATTGCCTTAATTCAGGGACATTGAGTCAGTCTAATGTGTGAATAGTTCAAACAATATCATATGTTGTGAATAAAATAAATAATAAATCTCTTTCACTGGTTTCCCATTCAAAATGGTGTCAACATAAATCAGGAAAAAAAAAACTTATGAATAATAGTTGGGAAAGATAAAACAAGTGAATGCGCCACTAAAAGAGGCATACGAGATGTACAAGTTGATGCCGGCAACGATAAAAAATGATTTTTACAACTTTGCAAATAAAATATAAAATATTAGAAATATGTGAAATACAAATAAACCGAATTCAGAGCCGCGATATGCCATAAGGCTTATGTTGTTAAGTAATACAAATGTGTGTTTCTTAAAGGCTATAATTTAGAATTTCAATAAACTTTAATAAATAGTTGATTCATAAAAAAAAAGTTCGTACTTTCAGTTATGTGATTTGTCTTACAAATTTTCTCTTCAAATGTTTTTTTGCTTGGCTTGCATGTCATTTTTTTATTAAAGAAAATATGCGAACAGTTTAATATTGCGTAAGCATATTAAAGTAGCAGTTTATTGAAATATGAACTGTAAGTAAGAGGAAAACATGTCGTCTCTTTACGAGTATCTTGAGATTGCCTTCATTGTTAACTATGAGTATTTTATTTTATTTGATGGCTACAGTTCATTACATTAGAATTGTGAAATATTTAACTCAATTGTTTAAAGGCGCTTTCTTTGATGGGGAGTTTGTTAGTAATTTTAAATTTAAGAAATGATCCTTGGAAAATCGCTCCATTTTAGGACGGTACGGTATTACTTATACTTTTTTATCATATCAAATGCTGTGAAAGCCTTACCCATGGTGTGCCATCACACAGATGCTGTTTTCCATCATTTTTCCTTGGTTATATGTTCTTTCTTTCTTCTAGTGACAGCGAGCACCCCTTTGGGGTACTCAAACTAATCCCGAAAGATTAGCCAAACTACCAAAGATTGGAAGTAGGTCCCTTGGAAAAGCTTCCTCAGGTCCCACTCCCTCACTCGGCCAAAGTACCTTTGTAGTCACTTGGTATGAAGTGCGCTACCTCCCGGGTAGGAGTTGAAGTAATCTAGGAAGACCTCGGATAGACTTGAACAGTGTTTTCCAAGCTAATGCCTTCCTTCACCAACGCTTGAGCAACGCAAAAGAACTGAAAACACTTGTTCGGGCAACCACAACCAGCACGATGCTCCCACAAGGGGTCCAACACCATTGACCAGGAAGGAACGATGTTCCTTGGGCCCCTGGTCACCCGTGCTACCAGAAGAGAAGAACCCTCTGGTCTGGGTTTCGCAGACAAGCTACTCTAGTTTTGCTTTATCATACCTCGCATGGAACTCCATAATCTACGGCATAGATTTTCAATGTCCGAGGAGAGAATATCAACACAGCAAAGCACACCATGCTCCAATCATAGTTCATTAACCAGATCTCTCTGGTCATACAACTATATTAACGGAAAAGATAAGTCTTCTGATACCTCCCGACGACTTCTCTATTACCGCACCTGTTGCCAGGATGTGTCTTGTTTAACTATGACTCTCCCCTTTACTTGGTTTTCGAAGAACGAGTTCCAAGATCAGTTTGATATCATATTATAAGTGAATCCCAAGACATAATCCACCTTTTCCTAGGGCGCCTGGCACAAGGCCACACTACTTTGTTTTTGTACGCAAGCATCATACCCTTTGCCTGCTTAATTACAGGATCAGGTGGAGAGGCTTGCGTTTTAGGGGTAAGCGGTACAAAGCATCCTAGGAAACATCCGTCTACCCACTTTTTTATCATATGTATGATTTACTGGGTAATGGATAATGTTATATCTGATCTTATATTTGACTGACTGACCCAAGCCAAACAACTAAAATTTGGATACACTCGTATATATGGAGTAGGTGAGAGATAAGAAGGGACTTTTCAAAATTCGTACTTTTAAGGGTAAAACAGGGTAAAAAGGTACAAATCTGGTACCATTGGCCGCCTCAAACCACTAGATCAGAAAGAGAATCATGAAAATTGGCGTCTTCATTTCCCTTCTAGAACAAAAACGCAATAAGAGAGGGTTTTTCTTAATTCTAGCTTTTAGGAATAGAAAGAAGATAAAAGGGACAAATCACCCAGTACAAACAGATAAACCTACAATCATAAAAATTGTTGTCCGCTTATCCTTTCTGAAGCAAATATGCAGTAAAGAGTGGAAAATGACAAATTTGGTATCATCCAGTTCATGTGACACGAAAATTGGTGATCATGTTTCAGTTCCATATCAGAATCATAAGAACAAAATTTTTCAAAATTCAAAACTTTTAGTGGTAAAAAGGACTGAAGCTAAAAACAAGAAAATTGGTATACTGACTGCCTTTGGAGCCTTAAGCAAAGCCACAAGAAAGAATTGTTTAAAATTGAGTTTTTTTCAGAATAAAACGGCACAAAAAGGGACAAATCTGCTGATATTTTAAAACCCAAACTGTTCTAGCATCATGAAAGCTACCTTGTTGCGCTTCCAGAGTAGCGAGCCGATAGGGAGTTTTTTAAATCCGTACTTGTAAGGCAAAAACAGGATAAAAAGGTAAAATACTGTACAATCGCCCAGTTTGAACGGAAATTGGTGTTCCTATTCCTCTTACAAACCAAACGCGGACAAGGAGAAAGTTTTTAAATTCGTCCTTTTTTGGGAGTACAACGGGTTCCAAATGCTAAAGCCAATCAGTGTGATCGGGCAAATATAAGGTCATGAAAACTGGGGCTCATCTATCTTAAAATTAGTCGCCAAGTCAGAAACGAATATTGCGAGCTTCGGATTTTCAGGATTTAAAATGGGGGTAGACTGTTATCCACAGCAAACGCTTGGATGTATATTAAAGTAATTAAGTGTATCCGTTCCTCTTGCAGCATAGATGTGCAACGGGTCAGGTGTAAATACGTTAGAAGCAGGATAAAAATAATAACATTGCTCAGAACAAATGGCTGAGCCTAAAATCATAAAATCGTGTTTATATACTATTAGATATTCTACTCTTACAGTGCAATCGCAACTTTTAGAAATTCGTACTTGTAGAAGGCAGAACGAGAAAATAAGAGGAAAAAATAATTGAAATAAAAGTCATACAATTGGGAATTTAGATAAGAATGTTAAAATTGAACTTTATTACTTACTTAGGTGGCGCCTAGAATAGACATCCTAATCCATTATACGCCGCAAGTAGAAAATAATTCAATAAGATTTGGTCTTCTACTCATCTTCTCTAATCAGTCACACCAATTTTCCTTTCAACTGAATTTTGGTCACCCTCTTCTTCGCTGTCCATTGTGTTCATTGTCGAAAAGTTTTCGCGCTGGAGCTTTTGGGTCGGTCTGCACCCTTTGACCCAACCAACACAATCGCTGTACATTGATGCGCTTGACCACATCGATGTCGGTATACAAAATATTTGAAGATATTTGAAAAATCCTTCTTTACGATATACATATATAATATTATAAGATATAATACTTCTTTCATGGAGAAAAGGGCGTGCATATATTTCACAACCATCTGTAGCCAAATAGCAGAAACTGAAGTCATAAAATTAGAAGAATTGGATCAGGAAATAAATAAGATAACCTTAAAGCTCAAAGTTCAGGGGCACATGCCTCTTATTGCCTGCCCACACGGATTTTACAAAGATCACATTTTCAGGGAAATCCCGTAGACAAGAAGGAACAAAAATGATGCCAAAAATTAAATTTCGATAAATCGGTCAATTTGTATTGGAAATATCAGAGTGGCGGTATTGCAACTTCACCAATTTGCGTTCTCAGAATTTGTATTATTTGCTCATTTTGGAAGAATTTGGCACGACCGATTGGAAAATATAAGGGTAAGATAGGGTAGATCAAATCGGTTATTTGTATAGATGTCGTTACTTGATCGATGTGATGGATAAAAATATAAAATACTGCAGCAGACTTATTAGAAATTACAGAGGATTGTAGATACTAGAATAAGCGTGGCACTGACTCCCCTCACTTTTCTTTCTGAGAACCTACATTGGCAAACGCTCAACGCGTGCCCAGTTTGACCAAATTTAGTGCAACTAATTGGAACATATGAAGCCAAGAATATATAGATTAAATCGGTTATTAGTATGAGAGGGGTTAATCGATCGAATTTTTGAGATTTTAAAACAATTAAAAAACAATGCAACGGACTAAAGTTTGACTTGCTGCAGGTTACGTGTGAGGAATTACAGGGAAGAAATTGAAAGAAAAGAAAATCATGAAACACATTTGATTACCGGATACCGATTCCGAAATACAATTATTTTCCCATAGCTACTTGATTTTTGTCGACTATTTTAGTACAAAATTCCAGGTAGAATTAAAAAAAAAAAAAAAAAAAAATGTGTAACGTGCCTACACCAATTCTGTTGCCTTCCAAACAAATGACCTATATAATTCAAATTTTCGTTTGATAAACATTGTTCTGAGAATGAAAATGGACTACAATGCCGTACCCATTCGAGTACTCCATACACAAGTTAACTGATTTACCTATCAATAGGATGGTCCCACCCTTTCTGATGGTTTTCGTATAATTTTCCTAATTCAACCCAATACTATTGGATGCACATTTTTTGTTCAATTGTACTAAATGCAATATTGTCCAATAATTCGGAACATTTATTGACAAGAATTCAGCATGTGTGCAAATGGATGTTTGGTAAAGTTATTCCTACATTTATACTCCAATAGCGACAGCAACAAAGTTCCACGTGTAGAGCCCAATGACTGGCTGGTCAATCAAAGTTTCAATTCATTTCGTTGATTACATTATGCGTACGTTCTTATTAGCTTAGGCAATCAATGAGAAGGGATTTGTAAAAATTTACACATTTAGGAAGCAAAACACGAAAGAATAGGACGAAAGTTATACCTTAACTTCGTAAACAGATAACGTAAATTAATTTGTTTGAAATTGGTATTTTCGGGTTTTAAAACAGGATTAAAAGGTGAAAAAAATGTCCAGAAAAAATGAGTGAAACCAAAATGATAAAATAAAGGAGGTGTAGAATCCTTATTTATAAATTAGTTCTAGAAATAGAATTGGACGATATTACTATAACGCTTCTAGGATGATACATCTCATACAGATTAAACGATTTGTCAATACTTACATTTTCTCCCGATTTTCCTTATTCCTAAACTCCGGAAAATTGTTAAATGGTTTGCGTTATAATGATTACTCAATTTTGAAAATATAACCAGAAAACTTTCTCCTTTATAGTACTTCCAAAACAAATTAATAATTGCCTTAATTAATTCGAAATTCAGTTAAATTAAGCACTCACCAGGCCACAGAGGGGGTAAGCGAAAAAAAGGGGGAAATGCAGGGTGTCCGTCGGGAAGTTATACTACTTTGTTTGTTTATAATTTTTGATTAAATGAAAGAGATTTTGGATTTTATATTGATAAATGTTTTATTTAATGTCGGCAATTATGTATAGAATACAATATCAGATAAATGTCCGTCTCTGTTAGCCTCATAAATGCGAGCCCTTTTGAGCACATTTTTCATTACATTCTCACACATTTCGCCCAGTTTTTCATTAATTTCATCACGAATATTTTGTTTGAGTTGCTCAAGCGTTTCTGGTTCGTTTGCATAGACCTTACTTTTCAGATATCCCCACAAAAAGAAGTCCGGATCAGTCAAATCAGGCGACCGTAGAAGCCAATCAACATCACCATTTCCTGAAATTACTTGTTGTGGAAAGAGGCCTTGCAGTAATTCCATTGTAATCCTGGCGGTATGCGATGTGGCACCGTCTTGTTGATACCACATGTTAATGAAGCCCAAAGCATGCAGTTGTAGTGTTAAAAAGTTTTCAATCATATCACGATATCGCTCCCCATTAGCAGTTATCGTTACGCCGTTTTCAGTTTGAAAGAAGTAAGGTCCAGTGATTCCTCCTGACCAAATTGCACACCAGACTGTCCACCAGATTTTTAATGGATGCAAAGGTGACTGATGAATAATTTGAGGGTTTTCCATTGCCCAGAACCGACTATTCTGTTTATTCACATATCCATTCAAATGCAAATGTGCCTCGTCACTCATTATGATTTTGTCATGAAATTCGGGGTTGTCCTGGGCGAGCTGTAACATCCTATTGGCATATGTACGGCGGCGTAAATGGTCTTGTAGAAGAAGCTCTTGTGTCAACTGAATCTTAAATGGAAACAAATGCCAATCCTTGTGCAAAATTGTGGCCAAAGTTGTTCTTTGAAGACCGGCGTTGAATTGAGGTTGATGGATTGTTTTGAACACTTTCTTGAGCATCAGTAATGTTTACAGCCAATCTTGCAGTGCGTTGTAGTCCATGCTTAGCCCTATCAGCCACACTCCCTCTTTCTTCGAAATCATTCACTACACGATAAATAGTGCGTCTTGTTGGCACGTTGTTTCTCCCAAAAATTTGACGTAACTTTCTCATCGTCACGGTAATCAATGATTGATTTTGTTAAAATGTTTTAACGATCAAAACACGTTGGTTTAACGAATATTTCTTCATAATAAATTTGCCACGTCTCTATTTCACGACTGCCAAATATGAACTGTCAAGGCTAATGTTTACCAAAATTGTGGCAAACAAAGTACCTTTTCGACGGACACCCGGTATTATGGCACCCCTTAAATGTTTGGTCGATTTGGACTAAATTTTAACGTGTTGGGAAGCTGAGTATTCCAGATACTGAGTACTCTGCAATTAACCAGTGCCACGCAGTGGGGATCCACCTTGGGTTTAACAAATTCATAAAAATTTTAACATAAATGTGGGCACTCATAACTAACTGATTTCGCATGTCTTTTGCAAAGCTTTACCATAATATCAACTTTTTTCAATTTCCGAAGCGTTAACTTAAAGTTTTTTAGGGCAATTTTATCAGTTTAGCTGTCGTGGTTATCATACCACTACCATTTTGTAGCAAATCACTTTGTCTTCCCTGTTATACTGTGAGTGTTGTCACAGTTTTTGTGTAGTTTTCATTTTGAATAAAATTATAAATTCACAAAGCACTACGCAGTATAAAGATATAAAGTCTTTGTGTGTACATAAAATGGTACAAATATGCATATATTTATTCAAAAGTTGATTATCATGTAAACATAAATTTCTCTTAGAATCAAAGTTTAAGATGAAATTATTTAAAATTTACATAACAATTTATGCTAGGGTGTCTTAGTCATGTTTAAAGTTTCGGAAAATTTAACTGGCGAACTCAATTGAATGTAAGTTCAGTACTAAACTCATATTGTTGGTGTAGACTATACAAAGGATGAGCAAAGCATAGATAAGTGGTTGCATGAGTTTCAAATATTTTATGGAACTTCGATGCCAAAGTTATAGTATTATATAATATTACATAGTAATGTTGAACTTAGTCACAATATTACAACTTACGGACTCAGTTAACATCGTTATTTAATAAGAATAAAAATAAAAATGACTAAAGTTATGCTAAAGATAGACCACTGCGTTAACGAAGATTCTGAAAGCCATTAACTAAAGACATATTTCCACTAGAAAAGCAATTGTTCATCATTTATTAATATTAGTTTTTGTCCCTCGCTACGAGGGAGGTCCCAAACCTAGCCTAGATGGCCTAAACATCCAAGTAGATGGTGTAGTTCAAATAAAAATTATTTTGCTGAAAATTGGCAACCTTATAAAACACATGTTTTAAGTTTCAAGGCGCCACGTTGTTTAATATTTTTATTTGAGCCATCAGAAATAAAGGATCTCAGTGAATTTGTAAAAATGGCAAAAATTGGTCACCATTATATAATTCAATATTTCTATTTGAAAGATTTCAATCCCACCAATATTAAAGCCAAACTAGATTCTGCTCTGGTGGAGTCTGCTCTTTCGTTTACGACCGTAAAATATTGGGTAGCAGAGTTTAAACGAGGCCGTACGGCTGTCAAAATGAACACCGTAGTGATCGACCAATAGAGGTGTCCACGCCAGACATGGTTAAGAAAGTAAATAAATTGGTATTGGATGATCTTTGGCTGAAGGTGCTTGAGTTATCTGAAATGATAGGCATTTCAAAAAGCTCTATCCATCGTATATTGACTGAAGATTTGAAGATGAAAAAGCCGTTCTCAAGATGGGTGCCGTGCTTGCTTTCAATAAAGCAAAAACATAGTTGTGAAGATGTTTCAGTAGAATATTTGTCTATGTTTTACGCAACAAAATAGAATTTTTGCGTCGTTTTATAACCATGGATGAAACATGGGTCCACTACTTCACACCTGCGACAAAGGAACAATCAAAGCAGTGGACTGTGGACAGGAATGGCAGATTTGTGTTCAAAGAAGGCGAAGACGGTTTCGTCTGCAGACAACGTCATGGCGTTTGTTTTATGGACATGGGATTATTTTATTGATTATTTTCAGAAAGGAAAAACCATTAACAGCGAATACTAAGCTGATTTATTGTTTCGTCAAGACAATGCTCCAGTTCACACGTCCACTATTACGTTGGTCAAAATGAATGAATTAAAGTTCGAATTGCTTCATCACGCACTTCATTTGCCAGATTTAGTTCCCTCGGACTATTTTCTAACCCCACATTTTGAAAAAATGGCCCGGTTGCAAAAGATTTGCCAACAATGAAGAGGTTTAGTCTGCGGTTGATGGCTATTTTAATGAGTTTGACATTATTGCCGAGCGATTATACAAAGCGAAATCATTACAAGACACCTTTAATACAACCCCAAAAACAATAAAAAATCAATTATGACCACATAATTTGAAATTGAATATGAGTACATACCATTTGTCAGTCTAACTGATTTTTTTCAGACGTTCTTTCCCACAAATAAACAGGCGCACAGTTCAATGTATAATCGGTAATTACCTACAATGAATTACCCTGCACCACTATATCTGGTAACCGAATGAAAGCGATACCGCCGAAGCTATAAGCAAAACTTTAGCTAACACAGTCCGTTTGAAATTTATTTGACATTGGCACCAACCACAGCAAAAACGCCGGATATAGTAAATAGTTAGCCATAAAAACTGAATATTAAGGTAGCTATAGAAATATTTCTAAACAGTCCTTTGGTAGCGCGGCTACAGCTGATTACTATATCCTATTCACGAGTAAAAATACCACACTTGCTCTGAGTTATCGCACAAAAAAGAAAGTAAAAGTATGCACTTTATTATTATAACTAATTTGTTGCTTTTTCCTTGAAAATTATAAACTATCAATTAATTTTTAGTAAATCAGGAAATATATATTTTAAGGGAAGTACAGGGTATCCGTCGGGAAGGTATACTACTTTGTTTTGCCGCCATTTCGGTAAACACTAGTCTTGACAGTTCATATTTGGCAGTAGTGAAGTAGAGACGTGACAAATCTATTATGGAAAAATATTCGATAAACCAACGTGTTTTGGTCGTTAAAACATTTTATCAAAATCAATCATCGATTACTGTGACGATGAGAAAGTCACGTGATAATTTTGGGAGAAACAACGTGCCAACAAGACGCACTATTTATGATTTCGAATGAATGATTTCGAAGAAAGAGTGTCTGTAGCTGATAGGGCCAAGCATGGACCACAAAGTACTACAAGATCGGCTGAAAACATTACTGCTGCTCAAGAAAGTGTTCAAAACAATCCATCAACCTCAATTCGACGGCGTGCTCAGGAGCTTGGTCTTCAAAGAACAACTTTGGCCACAATTTTGCACAAGGATTTGCATTTGCTTTCAATTTAAGATTCAGTTGACACAAGAGCTTCTTCCACAAGACCATTTACGCCGCCGTTCATATGCCTATAGGATGTTACAGCTCGCCCAGGGCAACCCCGAGTTTCATGACAAAATCATAATGAGTGACGAGGTACATTTGCATTTGAATGGATATGTGAATAAACAGAATAGTCGGTCTTGGACAATGGAAAACCCTCAAATTATTCATCAGTCACCTTTGCATCCATTAAATGTCTGGTGGATAGTCTGGAGTGCAATTTGGTCAGGAGGAATCACTGGACCTAACTTCTTTGAAACTGAAAACGGCGTAACCGTAACTGCCAATGGGGAGCGATATCGTGATATGATTGAAAACCTTTTAACACCACAACTACATGCTTTGGGCTTGATTAACATGTGGTATCAACAAGACGGTGCCACATTGCATACGGCCAGGATTACAATGGAATTACTGCGGGACCTCCTTCCACAATAAGTTATTTCAAGAAATGGCGATATTGATTGGTCTGCACGGCCTGCTGGGTTTAGTTCAATTGAACAACAGATATGAATCTGAGAATGTATGAGTTAAATTAGCTAATTTGTGGGGGGGTTTCATAAAGAACACGGTTATCCGTTCTATCTATTAAAGTGATAAAATGATTGACTAAAATAAAAAATTACTACAAAATGCTGAATTATGTACAACAGCTTGGAATACATAAAGCTACGGATGTGTGAGTTAAATCCATCGCTTGAGAGGAAGTACCCGTAGATGCATAGTTACTTGCTCCACTTTTCTATAGGTTTATCGAGCGTTGCAAGTCAGTTTAATTTAAGAAATTTTGCTTTACTGCCGCTTACCAGTTGAAAATTACAGAGAAACGAAAATTGCCGTTTTGTATGGGGTGTAATATTTTTGACAGTGTAGCACATTTTCTTTCCTACATAACGCTTACAGTCTCTTAAAATTCACCAAATTTGACTGAATTTGGGTCAACCAATAAGACATTAACTTTGGAAACTGTAATTTAAATCGTGTTATTTGGAACGTAACAAAAGGAGTGGAGTTTATTTTCAAATTTTGCCATACTGAAGTCAGCGAGTGGAGATTTTTTAGGAAACAAACTGAACAATTTATATGAGAAGTACCAAAGAGGCTGGGTCGTTATGGCTCATTTACAATACCCGGAAACGATCTGGGAAAATATTAGACTATGCCAAGTTTTAAGGAGTTCCATAAATATTTACGACACTTATCGTGACTACCAGCCAACCAACTAGCCAATTCGACAGACATCCCTTAATCTACTTAAGAAATTATGAAACCCATCTGGTCAAAAAATCCTCAGTATTTTAGACGCATTCTTCTGGGTAAAGGTGTAATGAGCGGCGGAATTAGCCTCTAGATATTTGCACTACCAAAAACCGATGCCCTTTTTAAGCGACACACCGTAGTGATTTAGAATAAATGAGGCGCAAATAGAATATATCTATACTCGTATAGATATGTTTATATGGTCACATTTGCAGGTTGTCTCATAAATTAGTAGGTAAACGCTTCAGAAATATTTTCCGTATTTTTTTCATATTTCTGTTTTTTGTATTAATAATAACCCATCTGCACAGAGGTACGGGGATACTCTTATTTAATGTCTTTGTTTCATCACCAAACATTTTCATTTTATCATTCTCAGCATGGGGTTTCAGCATTCTTAATGTAATTGTTATGATCGATGTATAATCCAATTGGGCTTAGCAAAAAGATTTTCTGTATTGGATTCTGTACCCAAGTGTTTGGAAAATGTTGATTCCAACTGCCGATATTCGTAGTTAATGAAGTTTACGCCCGTTTTAGTTTTATGCTGCCAGATCCCAGTAGTTTTTCGCGTATATTTTTACACCAAACTGAGAGAACCTTGAATGAAGTTATATACTAGTCAGTTCATCTGATTAAAATTCGTTTACTAGTTTGTCATATCAAAGGACGTTCAAAGAAAACGTCAGTACAAATAAAAGCCACCTTAATATGTGCATTTAAACTGAAAACTATGTAGATAAACTCAATTGCATAGACAACTTTTCAAATGACATTGTAAGCAATTCATATGATAGTACTAAAAAGGATTACATACTTGATTGCCATAGGAATAATAATTGAAATTTAATATTCAGACTCTAACAAAATATTTCATTCGATGTTAACGAATGATGCAAGACAAAATGCACTTCATGTATTGCAACTGTATGTGCAATTTCTGAAGGGGGAAAAAGAATTTCATATATATTAAATGTCTGTAAGACCATAAGACTAAGCAGACTGAAGTTGCATTCCGATGTAGCCCTGCAGCACCGTCGCATAGTTAGTGCAAAGTCAATTTTACTCTACTATTTAAATTTACACGATAATGCATCACATACTATATGGTGTAGCTTAAATCTTTATTAGAGGAGTTTGTTATGTTCTAATTATATAAATATATTTCTGTATGATTAGCTTAAAGCTATAAATATAAAGCACTGACAACACATTACGTACCGAATACAATTCCAACAATATACGAGTATATTTATAAGCAAAACGACATTAATTATTTTTTGCATGACATTGAATGCTTTATTTAGCATAATTAGAATGATCCAATTTAGTTCAAATATGCACGATTTTATTCGATAACTTAATGTCATTATGCAGTTAATTCCATTAGGCCTCTCTCACAGAAACTATCATCCTTATTGGCAACAAACTGGCATAACCAATTTTCACAAGCTTCTCTTGATTATTTCTTGTGGGGTTATGTCAAGTCGTTAGTCTCTGTGGTCAAACCGATCACACTAAAGCCTTACAGGATAACATGACACGCGATATATGTGGAATACAGGCCGAAATGCTGAAAAAAGTGACAAAAAATCGGACCTTCCGAATGGACATTTTAAGACGGAGCCACGGACAACATTTACATGAAATTATTTTTAAAATTAAATGGCAACGACCAATTCATTGATTACAATAAAAAATTGTAATATAAGATGCAATTTTAAGTGTTTTATTCGATTTTTAAATAACTACGATTAAAAAATCACCCTTTATATAACATATCGGTGAACATTCACCGGAATATATTTCGACAACCACGCCCATAATTATTTTCCAATAACCACATCCACAAGTAGACCAGTTATGAAGAACAAGTATATGAATTCGCATAACTATTTCCTATATCTAGCAATTGCCATAATATATTGCTTCTATTTGAACAATAAATAGTAAAATTGTTGAAAAACACAGAGAAAGCACATCATTCCAAAGCGGGGTTAAGTTCTTGTATGGGCCGATTTTGTTCTTAGCCTGATATTAATGAGCAAAGTTTCAGCCCTTTAACTTATCTAGTCCGGTTCCCCAACCGAAACACCGATGGACGGGCGGACATGGTAAATTGACATTGAAAATTCTTAGCTGTTCCTAATGAAATCACAAATATAGTGGTATAATGGAGGATATTGAAATGTTTTCTCGGAGGACATCTCTACACTTTTCAGTAATACTTTTTGTATCACAGAAACACATCCCTAATTGAAGGAAAATAAACGGATTATTATTCCGGTTAATCTCTTCTAACAGAAAAAGTTGAAATATTCCTGCTGATGCATCTCTCTAATGTTTGTAGTATTACAATATTATTGTCAAGGACATAATACAGATCTTAACAGTTTTATAAAGGGATATCCATTTTTCGGTTTCAAAAGTAAACTTACGAGGTGTGATCAAAAAATAACCGTTATTTTCAATTTTTTCAAAAAGTATTTATTCATTCATCAATAACTATATGTCCCATTCAAAATAGTCCCCCTCCGATATAATACACTTATGTCAAGGTTTTTTCCAATCCTCGAAACATTTCTGATTCGCGCTGTTTGGTATCGCCAACAGCTCCTGTTTCGATTTTTCCTTTATCTCCGGTATCTTCAGTTTTGGGGAGAGGAAAAAGTCAGCGGAGGCCAAGTCCAGTGAATATGGTGGTTGAGGCATGATTGTAGTTTTGTTTTTGGCAAAAAACAGGCACAAGCGTCGATGTGTGAGCTGGTGCGTTATCATGGTGCAAAATCCATGATTGGTTTTTCCACAATTCTGTGTGTTTCTGACGAATTGCTTCGCGCGAACGGCGCATAACTTCAAGATAGTATTCCTTTTTGACCGTACGACCTTGAGGCAAGAATTCATGATGCACCACGCCATTGACGTGCTTTTTTCGGTCTTGGCTCTTCTGGACGCATGCATTGGGATGATTGGGCTTTGGTTTCAATGTCATAGCCATACACCCATGATTCGTCACTAGTTATGACCTTTTTGAGGAAATCTGGATCGTCGTTGACGACGTTCAACTGCTCCTGAGCGATGTCCATGCGACGTTGTTTTTGCTCAAAATTTAGCAATTTTGGAACAATCTTCGATGCCGCACGTTTCATGTCTTAAACATCCGTAAAAATTGATTGGCAGGAGCCGAATGATATGCCAACATCATCAGCAACCTCTCAAATTGTGATTCGATGATTATCCAAAATTATTTTGTTCACTGCTTCAATGTTTTCATTGGTTGTTGACGTGCTCGGGCGACCAGGACGCGCATAGTCATTGACATCTTCTCGGCCTTCCTTAAACCGATTATGCCACAATTGAACTTGTGTTCTACTCATAGTAGACTCGCCAAACGCCACAGTCAACATTTCAAATGTCCTCGCACATTTAATTTCATTTTTTACACAAAACTTAATTCAGTTTCTTTCATCCATTTTTTCGAATGGTAAAAAATCGAAGAGTACACCAAAATACGACTAACCTTTTTATCTGTCAAAAACAAACTGACAATCCATAATAGCTGACATTGTCAACATATATAACAGACATGTCTACCAACATAACAGAAAAAAATGCGAATATCGAACATACGTAACCCACCAAATTTGAAAATAACGGTTATTTTTTTATCAGACCTCGTAAACAAAATACACATAAAGCTATAATTTCGAAGTGATTTTATTTCATTATAATATTGAACCTTGTCACTATGTACGAAACACAATGTCATTCAAATGACCGCCTCTGGATTGGTTGCAACAGTGTTTCCTTTCGAGGTAGTTTTCGATCACTTTCGGACGGTATCTCTGTGATAACTAGCGAACGTTTGTTTTTTGAAATGCTTCAACGTTTGCCGATTATTCGCGAAAACACGATCCTTGATGTAGCCTTACAAAAAAAGTCTAACGGCATCAAATCGCATGATCTTGGCAGTCAATTAACATCGCCAAAACGTGAAATTACACTTTCTGGAAACTTCTCATGCAATAAAGCCAAAATTGGCATTGTTGTGTGGCTTATGCCACCGTTTTGTCGAAACCACATATCGTCCAGTTCATAACCATCAATTGCGGTCCAAAAAAGTCGGTTATCATAGGGCAATAGCACTCCGAATTGATGGCAGCGATTCCTCCAGCGTCATTTTCGAAAAAATACGGTTCAGTAGAGGTGTCAACACAATACATACACAAACAGTCACTTTTTCCGGATGCAATGGCTTTTCCACAATCACTTCTGGGTTCTCTGAGCCCTATTTCCGACAATTTCGCTTGTTAACGTACCCACCGAGTAAGAAATGAACTTCAGCATATCTACGGCGTCAGATGTTTTGACTGTTATGTGAGTTGAATCTATATGGATGGAGGTGCTAATTCAAATGCAAAATACGGCATAATGAGCCGTTGGACAAGCCGAATTGCTAAGAACACCGTAGAATCGGCAAGTTCGGATTATCCGCTATAATTTCAATATTTTCGGCGTTGCATACATTGCGATGATACGCAGGTCTGACCACATCTGTAACGTTGCCAATCTCCTGAAATTTCTTTGTTATCTTGCCAATTCCTTGGTTGATTATTACGACAACCATAATCACCCCGTAATGCACGAAAAGTGTCCATGTCTGAATCACCAATTTTGTGGGAAGTTTTAACTATTTTTACGCGTCCTTCGGTTCCTACACGATCCATATTCGTAAATGGCAAACCTTTCACTAAATAAATAACGCTTCAGATGACAGCTATTTAACAGTTGACAGCCTTGCCAGACCGGTGGTTTTTGAAACCGCTAAATTGATAATCCCGTATAATTATTATGCTCGTACATATTAAGAGACGTACAAATTCCATATTCCTAAATGTCCAGGGAATATCTATCACGTGAGGCTTCATAATTAATTGTCTTACCATAAAGGGGTAACCTTTTTGGGCCTAAAATGAAAATCCCCATAGAAGCTATAAACTTTTATACTTATTTAATTGAACATATTTGGAGCTTCTTTGATTTCATTTAATCCAAAATTGATACTACTTTAAATTACTGCCAAGAGAATATAATTTTTCTCTTCTTCATTATACGATTTATTTTTAATGGTTTGGGACTTAAATAAATTAATAGGATTTCACTATTATAGGTCTTCAATAAATAACTTCTGTCAGAATTTTAACGAAATTTTCTTATAAATTTTAACGAAACGTTATTAAAACTTGTACCACCCATAACACTTTTATAATTCATGATTAAATTTAGCATACCAGTTGGGATGTCTGTCTACTTTTAAAGCATTTTTATTTAAAAACATAAAACAGAAATCCAAAAAACAAATATTACACCTGTTCTACTTTTTTCAAACTTCACACATACTATCCTACATATATTTATCGTTATCTTTTGTTAATGTTCTTGCAAAGAGGCGCCACGGAGAAGATATATTTTAAGCCGGAAAGAAAAAAATAAAATAAAACTGAACCATATTCATACACCAGACCGTAAGCATGAAAGAACGTAAGTAATATTGCAGGTTTTTCTCCAGGGTTTTATTCATTTTTCATTTTTTCTGTGTTAAGTAGATGCCTTGGCATTTAACAATGCCTGCACCCGACAGTCTGCAATATTCACATGTACTTTGCGAAGGCAATGAAGAAAAATGAAATGTGTTGATAGCATTTATTCTCACACCAGACGATGCAGGGCACAGTGTGATAAAATGGGACGAAAATGGAAACTGATGTTATAGACGCAAGCTACTGAGACAATCGATTTGCACAAGCTTCTTTTGAAGTGATTTTTTTTACCAGCAGAATCTTTAGCCATAGACAGGAATGGGCGGAAATCACTTGGTGTCAAGTTCGTTTCATAAGGAGGATGCATGGCTACCTCCCAATCAAACTCCCGCAAGTTCTGCCAAGTCATTATTGGTGTGTGTGGCATGGAGTTATTCTAATGGAACACAATTCCTCTCTTATTGGCAAAAGTTGGCCGCTTCTGGGCGATTGCTTCCTTCAAGCCATATAATTAAATTAAAATTTTAACCATAGAAGAGCAATTGATCATAAACGATTTTTTTGCCAATTCAGTCGAACACATAACAAAATCTTCCTGACCGTCAATCATGGCTTGGCCACCGTTTACGTCTGCTGATTGAGATTTGACCACGACCGTTTTCATTTTCATTTCATTTTCATTTTCATTTTCATTTTCAGCAGCGATTGGCAGATAGAAATTAAGTCCGGTTTCCGGTCCGGAGACAACCATGTATCGAGCTTCTACTTTTATCCAGCCTTATTCTAGTGGTTCCAAGCTTTTTGTGCAATTTTTATCTCTCCGACAATCGAAACAGTGTAAGCACTGACGGTTTGCATTATTTTATACTCGTACACATTTGCGACAATTGGCCTTCCAGGGTGTAGAGTATCTTTGACATCAAAATTATATGAATGAAATCGTATCAGCTGCCATTGCCTGCGTCTTCAGCGATATCAAAGAAACACTGTAAATTATGACATATTTTCTCTTTGATGGTGTTTATTTTTGACCATAGTATTATAGTATTATGTTAAGATCACAATATTGGCTGAGTAGTTTTTTTTGAGTCGAAATGTATTCCTTCTAACACCATCTAGAGCAACAAATGCGAGATACAGTTTAGTAAAGCTACCTATTAAAAAAAATAATGGATTTGTTTTCACTACACCTTATACTCGTATATAAAAAACAAAATCTCTTACAACTTTTAAATGAGACGTGTAATAACTTGTCATATTCAATGATCATACAAGCAATCTATTTTTAGACTCTCTCAACAAGGCCTACAATTTAACGACGATTACGAACGTGACAGTCTGAGAAGCATTCATAATACTTTTTAATTACCCGACTATACGAAGTGCACGTCAGACACATCGAGGTAAATGCCGCTTAAATAATGATAGCTGGCTGTATGCGTGGTTGAACCTACGATCATGTAAACGATAGCCACGTGTACTGACCATCTCGCCACGGTCTGTCTACATATTGATCTCATATGTGTGATATCCAATTTTCAGTTTCAAGTAAGGTTAAATAAAACACAGTTAAAGCTATGATTTCAATGAAACTTTTATTTCATTATAATGCTTGGACCTTGCCATTATGTACGCGAAAACAATGCCATTTAAATGACCGCCTCTAGATTGGTTACAGCGGTGTATTCTTTTGAGGTAGTTTACGGAAAAGTACGGCCTAATGACACCCCCAGACTAGAAGACGCGCCAAACAGTTACTTTCTCTGGATGCAATAATGACTTTTCCACAATCACTTCTGAGTTCTCTGAGCCTCATATGCGATTATTTTGCTTGTTGATGTAACCATCGAGCGAGAAATAAGCTTCATTGCTGAAGAAAATTTTGTTCGATTAAAAGCCTACGTTTGAACCACCAGTGTTGTAGTAAGTTTAAACTATTTTTACGCGTTCTTCGTTTACTAACCGATCCATATTCGTTGATGACAAGCCTTTCATTAAATAAATGACACTTCAGATGATAAGTATTTAACTGCTGGTACAGTGGACAACACTGTATTATTACATTCATATTTTTTCCACTGCAAGAATTTTCGTCAAGTTTAATGTATTAGAGTTTAGGAATGACAATGGGCGCCATTGCTTGATAGATTTTTCGAAATTTAATCTTTCTTCTGTTGTTTATAACACTGTGGAACATTTTTGGGGTTTTTGTCTGGGGGGTGAGAAATTCCAAGTCAGGGTGATGGTACTAGGTCAGT
>JAHXMU010026031.1:0-17198 GCA_019455685.1 Philornis downsi | reverse complement strand
AACAACTTTGGCCACAATTTTGCACAAGGATTTGCATTTGCTTTCAATTTAAGATTCAGTTGACACAAGAGCTTCTTCCACAAGACCATTTACGCCGCCGTCCATATGCCTATAGGATGTTACAGCTCGCCCAGGACAACCCCGAGTTTCATGACAAAATCATAATGAGTGACGAGGTACATTTGCATTTGAATGGATATGTGAATAAACAGAATAGTGGGTTCTGGACAATGGAAAACCCTCAAATTATTCATCACCTTTGCATCCATTAAAAGTCTGGTGGACAGTCTGGTGTGCAATTTGGTCAGGAGGAATCATTGGACCATACTTCTTTGAAACTGAAAACGGCGTAACGGTAACTGTCAATGAAGAGTGACATCGTGATATGATTGAAAACTTTTTAACGCCACAACTGCATGCTTTGGGCTTGATTAACATGTGGTATCAACAAGACGGTGCCACATCGCATAGAGCCAAGATTATAATGGAATTACTGCGAAACCTGTTTCCACGACAAGTTATTTCAAGAAATGGTAATGCTGACTGGCCTCCACTGTCGCCTGATTTGACTGATCCGGACTTCTTTTTGTGGGGATATCTAAAAAGTAAGGTCTATGCAAACGAACCAGAAACGCTTGAGCAACTCAAACAAAATATTCGTGATGAAATTAATGAAATACCGGGCGAAATGTGTGAGAATGTAATGAAAAATGTGCTCAAAAGGGCTCGCATTTATGAGGCTAACAGAGACGGACAATTATCTGATATTGTATTCCATACATAATTGCCGACATTAAATAAAACATTTATCAATATAAGATCTCTTTCATTTAATCAAAAATTATAAACAAAGTAGTATACCTTCCCGACGGACACCTTGTATTTATCACTTTCAAAATACAGCTCAAAAGAATAGAAATGCCTTAGAAAACGTAGTGTTCCATATGAAAAAAGTAGTAGAACAAATGTTCACATAACAACAGCCCTTTTTAACATTTACCTGATATTTGACAACTCACATTACATTATGATGTTCTTATTGCAAAAATTTAACCCCTACGATCGCAACTGCTGTCCACTGTTGCCAACAATTTGGCCATCACATTCGTGGTCAGCGATAAAAGTCATTCCAAAAATCTCTTCAAAATGTTTTGCCAGACAGTTTAAGCTTTGCATATGTAGTAACGTTTGACTCTGACAGCACAATTTGCACAAATCAACACATTCTTGCCTGATGTTCAGCGTACAAATCAACATATTTCTTGCCTGAAGTTCGCCCTACATGTGAACATATTATTTTTTTGTTGCAAGGAAAGGAAACGTTTGGTTGTATCATGAATGTATGAGAAGAATTTTTTTGTAAACAGGTGTATTTAACACATTTTGTGTTTGCAGCAACATCCTTCTGTTGCGGTGTGTCTCTTCATTTGTTTTTCCGCTTCAGCAATTGTCGAGAGCGTTTCTATATTATTCATATCCTTCATTCATAAATCTTCTAACTTTCTTCCCTGAAGAATGTTGCCAACTATAACACATTACTGTTTTAGCTTATTTAGCTGTCTATATAATTCTAGTGAAATGAAAACCATTTTTATTGTCTAATACCGGGGCGGCACCAGCATAGAAATGAACTAACAATGCATATGCAATTTTTCATCCTTAAGAAAAACGTCAACAATTATATCGCACAAACATGTTTAATTCATACGTTTATAAATTGTCACAATAAAAATGTAATATGATTTCCCGTTCCGCAGAGGCAGAAATAGCGACAAAAACTTACTTATACAAAAAGTTGTTAGTGTTGACATAAACGTTTAATGACTGAGAATTATCGTAACTGCCGTTTTTCGTTCTTCTCTCGCATAACGGGTACTAATGGGCGTTTGTGATTCAAGAGTGATAAAACAATTGAACAGACAGGCACCCACTCGCATATAAACTCACATCTGTTTAAATACATAGCAACAAACAAAACAAGCCATGAAGCATTTAAAAGGATTTGGTCGAATGCCATTATATCCTTAGTAATTAAATTTATCATACTGTTGGGATAAGAAGAGCAGCCGTTGACATCCTTCAGTGTGCATTACATATATTCGGCATTCTTATGCTATTCCTCATTGATATTAACATACTTGAATTCATAAAGAAAACGAATATCTACATCAAATGGTTATATTTTCAAAGATCTGCAGCCTGCAAAACCAATATAGAAATTTCATTCAAATAAACTGACACACATTCATCCTGAGTCCTTTAGTGTCGATGCAAAAATTTGCATGATGCTAAATCTTTATCACAAAATTCTCTGAATTAAGGCACGGTCAAAGAGAAAGAAGAATTAGAACTATATCATAATGAAATCTTGCGCTTAGAAATATGCTTTGACAATGCAGTCCATTTTCTTTCGCAAAGCTAAGTGGGATAAATTTATACTGAATTTACGGCAATTGAATGAAAGTTATGGACCTAGGAATATACAGATTCAATGATGTAATTTACATGGGAAGTACCAAAGAGGGCGTGGTAATCCTATCAAGTTTTTCAAATTAAACCAAGTATTACAGGACGTGGTTACCCGGTCAATATTGACAGATAATTTGAATACGAGAAAAAGCTGTGAGCAAGATGCGGGCCGCGCTTGCCTCCACTAGAGCAAAATCAGCTTCGTGAAGATGTTTCATAAGAGTACTTGGCGATGTTTCACCGTAATAAAATCGAATTTTTGTGTCGATTTATAACAATGTATGAGACATGGGTCCTCCACTTCACTCCTGAGACAAAGGAACAGTCAAAGCAGTGGACTGGAATGGAAGAATCGTGTCCAAGAAAAGGCGAACAAGGTCATTGGGATTATTTTTATTGATTATCTTCAGAAAGGAAAAACCATCAGCGGCGAATATTGTGCTAATTTATTGCCACGTTTGTGTGATGAAATTATGGAAAAAGGCCGCATTTGGTGGAAAAGAATGTATTGTTTCCTCCAATTCACACATCGATTGTCCCTCGGACTGTTTTCTATTTCCAAACTTGAGAAAATGGCTCGCTCGGTGGTAAACGATTTGCCAACAATGAAGAAGTTAAGTCTGCGGTTGATGGCTGTTTTGAGGAGTTTGACTATTCTTACTAAAACAGGGCATAGCATCGGTGGAAAAAGTGTATCGAGCTAAAAGAAGATTATATTGCAAAATAAGGAACATTTTTCCAAACTTTTTAGTGTCTTTTTTGTTAAGCGGGTTAACTATGTGACCTCCCTCGTATACTATTTAATACTTTGCTTTTATAATAGAGCCTGTTTACGTGCACAAGTTTTCCTTACCCTGATAGTTGTAAGTTTAATTTTTAAGTACACGTCCACCACAACTAAGGAAAGAGCTTTCACTCCACCGTTCTAGCAGTGTAATAAAACGGTATTCCAACTCTCAGCTAGCAATCGCCCAAGTATCAGTACTCATTTCACACTCGATATATAAACTACTTATTTGAACGTTTAAAGTCCCTGCTCGGTAAAGAAACTTCATTTTGTAAACCCCAGAAATAAAAGGTAAAACCTTGCCAATAAATTGAAGTGATTCGATTTATACACTCTCTAACCCCCCGTTTTTCTTATCTCTTTCACATGTAATAAAAACACTGTCCGATCAACCCCCCGTATTAACAGAGTCTATCCCAAAATAAGAAATTTACAAAACCCGTACTTTTAAAAGACAACACAAGGAAATCAAGGGGTAAAATTATTTCAGTTGCCAACAACAAAAAGTTGAAGATCGAACAAAAAAATTGGGTATATAGAATAATATATCATCATAGGTAAGGTATGAAAAGGGATTTATAAAAATTCGTTTCTTTAGAAATGAAGCATGAAGGAATGAGGACAAAAATGATACCATCACACATGACAAGCGGTTGATGCTGGAATCACCAAAATGAATGTAAACGTTACTATCACGTCATAGCCGTAACAAATAGTTGAAACAAACAGCAGGAACAAGGAGTTTAAACTGAAGTCATAAAATTAAGAACGTATATTGCCAATAAAGTAAGGAAATAAATTTTAGAAAACTCGTGCTGTTAGAAGTTTAAAACCGTATTTTTAGAGATAAAACGGGAAATAAAGGGGCCACAAAAAGGAACTGTAGCACAAAAATGACTGAATCTAGGAAAACATCAGTGGTTTCCTCCTAGGACGTACCAGCGCAATGGTTGGAGATATTTTGATCGTTCCTTTAAGATATAAGCAAGCAAGAAAAGGGGTCCAACCGCCTGGAGCCAAATGGCAGAAACTAAATTAGAATTATTATTAAAATTAAAATTATGCACTAAATTAGAATTATGCACTCTATCATGGAATACCATGAAAATATGAAGTTTCGAATTGGAACTGAAAATAAATAGGACAAAACTTTAGCTAGACTAAACTTAACGGCTGAGGATGAACTGTCTGTGCACCTTTCAATATCGGATTTACCGATAATCATACTTTCGGGGCATCCAATAGCCGAGGAGGAACAAAAAGGGCGACATCGTGTAGACTAAAGAGGTGTGGCAACAGATTAAGCTATATTGTCGGGATTATGAATTACTATGAGTTTAATCGGATGGGGAATAAAAAAAAACAGAATCTTCCTGGATAAACCGTTAAAATCTGAATCGTGGAAATTGGCAGCGACTTCACCGCCAGTGTTAAATAAATCTCAGAGCAATTCGACTTCTGATTTCGTATATACTCAAAACGTGGAATCACACATACGAAATAGCGGTGACTTGCTAATATTACATAATTTTACCTATACAATCCTAGATTCACACCTTTCATTCAATTGTACTGAATACCGCATTGTATTAGGTGCGCAACCAAGTTCTCGCCGTATTTTTTTTTTTTATAAAAATGCAACTTTATTATGAAAACATGTTTACAAATGATATATTGAAAGTAATGCCCATCGCTAGCTGCTGCTTTTTCCCATCTTTGTGTCAAAACTCGAACTCCGTCACGATAAAACTGCTCATCTTTTGAGGCCATCAACGATTCCAGCCATTCCTATATGTCTTCATATGAGTGGAACTGCTGGTCAGCCAGACCGTCTGCCATCGAACGAAACAAGTTGTAATCGGACGGCGCAATATCTGAAGAATATGGCGGGTGGGCAAGACTTCCAATTTCAGCGTTTCTAGGTAGGTTTTAACGGGTTTGGCCACGTGAGACCGAGCGTTGTCATGCTGAAGAATCACTTTTTCGTGCCTCTACGCGTATTGTGGGCGTTTCTCGCGCAGAGCTCGACACAATCGCATTAACTGAAGTCGATACTGATCCCCAGTAATGGTTTCGCTTGATTTCAACAGCTAGTAGTAATCTTTGGATTGCTGTAATGCATCGATTTTTCGTTACCCGTTACAATACGATGAAGAAAACCCTTCCTGTTTTGTCGCTGAAGCAGTTGTTGACAGGCGGAAAATCGACACTCAACGGCCCTTGGCTTCAACTAATTAGGAACTTAAGTTCCTTGTTTTGAATCTTTCCCAACACATGCAATCGTTTGGAAATGGCTTGGCGGATAACTCGTAATACTGAAGCAACCTCTACCTGCGTTTGCTATAGACCCCGTCAAGCAATGCCGTCAATTCAGTGTCTTCAAAAATTTTTCGCCTTCCTTCACGCGAACGGTCGTTAACATCAAAATCACCGTCTTTAAAGCGACGGAACCAATCTTGACACGTTCTTTCGCTTAAAGCAGCATATCCGTAAACGTTTTGAAGCTCTCGATGAGTTTCAGCCGCCGTTTTCTTCGATTGAAAGAGGATCAATACTTCTCGCATATGAGGATTATTTGGCACAAAATCATACATATTCACACAAATCAAAAGAATATGACGTCAAAATAAAATCACTATTGTGCCGAGGCGGTATGTTTACCATATGCCTAAGCTTGGCTCATGACTTTTAGGTTATGGCAGAATTGTTTAGGTTATTGGCAAATAGCGGGTACTTAGTTGCCCACCTAATACTTTAATTCAGATAAGATGGATAAGAACCTAGCAATTTACCGACTTACTTCTCCCGAAATGTTCTCTTTTGCGAATTGAAAATACATTTATTTCGGAAAATCGTCAATTTGTACAAAAAGTTCCAATAGAGTCTGATCGATGTAACCCATTTACAATCCTCGGCTATGCCAAGTTTTAAGAAGTTTCATAATGATTTATGACAGCTGTCGTGTCTATCAACCAGTCACCAGTCACCAAACAGACGGACACCACTCGATCGACTTAAAAATTCATGAAAACCATTTAGTAAAAAGATGTCTGATACTCTATACTCGTACACTTCCTTCTGATTTCTACATTTTCACTGTATCAAATGATAAATTCCACCATCCCTTCGACTTTATTCAAATATTCTGTATTTCTGGGCGATGAACACATACGAGCATAACACAATTGTAGTTTATCAATTTATCTAGTAAATGTATCTGATTTGCCACACATTTACACACAAGGAAAACACTATTATTATTACAGAGTGCACCAACTTTTATGTACCAAAATTGAATAACATTTAAGGATTACTTTAGTACATCTATTCAATTGAGCCACTGTATTTGTATAGAAGCGAATGCTTACACAGACATATCTCCCATATATGTGCATAAATGTATTGTGTTAACATCAAAATTGCATAATTCCAATACATCAATGTCAATGTTCGAGTCGGCCAGTAATGGCCGAATAAATTGCATTTAAATATTTTACATGAGGGCACAAACAAAAAGGAAGAGAAAATGTAGAAAATAGAGAGAACGGAAGGAACAAGAAGACAACTTGTCAGACATGTCACTTTGTAAATGAAAATGTCCAAAGAAAAACTTGTTACAGGAACAACTAACGAGGCAAACAAAGGATCCATTCGTTTTTTCTTTTACAGAAAAAAGACATAACAAGGAGGAACCCCAAAGTGGGTGAAACTTAAAACAAACTTTGGTTTAATATAAAATAACAATATAGTTTCCAAATGCCAGGAGGGTCAAAGTGTCCGTTGTAAATATATTTAAGGAAAGTTGGCAACAAATGGGAATGATAGAAATTTGACTTTACAACGAATTTTATTTATTTCGGAAATTGTATAAATATTCATATTGAAGGGATTCGTACAATTTTACCGAAGTAACTAACTCAATGCTATACAAATGATCGATGAGGACTATTAGTCATACACCAACAAAATCGAAAATATTTCGGTGTGGAAATGCTTCGGAATTATTCAGCCAAGTTTTCCAATTTATTGTCGAAACACAAGTGTTAAAAACCAAAACAATTGTTGAGACATATTCGGTTATTAGTACAGCAACTATGCTTATTATATGAACTTGAGCATTATGCAGTAAAAAAAATTAGTTCGCATTGGATAATCCTGCACAGTTTGGAAATAGGTCGAAAAATTTGATACCTATAAAATCTGTTGCAGTATTCAATCGACCATAAGTTCATATTAAACCCTAATTTGGCCTTTTTTCCAATCCAATCTAATTTTTTACCTGTTGCATCTGATTTGCACAGCGTGGCATCCTGAATTTTTGCCATAATCTCCTAATATCTTCTATACAAATAACCGATTTAATCAATATATTTTTAAGTTCATATCTTTTAACAGATTGCATAAAATCCAGCCGAACTTGGTTTGTGATAAGAATTTGCTGAATAGTGTCTAATAATCTAAATGGTTTGTCCATTCACGTACTTTCCACAAAAATCGGTTGATTTTCGGAAATGAATTTTTCCCCCTATAACACCTAACATGGACAATACATCGGTCTGAATTTTTTTCCATTGTTTTTCAGTCTAATTTTTGATAAAATCTGAGAATACCCCCCCACTATCCATGTCTCTTCTCGTACCTCTAATACAAAGGCCCATTAAATTGGGCCACACATTCTTAGGTTCCTATCTTCTAAACATGGTTTGCTAAAGTAGCGTCTGAGAAAGAAAAAAATGCCGCAATATCGTTTTCGTTCTGGTACCTCTTACATCAAATGAATAATTTTTCTAAATCCTTCCTCGTAGACTGCACCGGAGTAACTTTTTGTCTATAGTATTGAATTAAAATGATTAATGAAATTTGAGAAAAATCAACTAAGTAGCAACGCTCATTCTGATATCTCACATTTGTATGACCGGTTTAACCCGCATGTTCTTGGCTTCATATCCTCCAAGCAGTTCCAATAAATTTTCCAAATTTGACATACGCCGCGCGTTTGACAAACTAAGCTCTGAGATTGAAAATGGACTGCAGTACCATGCCCTTTTAAGTATCTCTAATACAAATTGACCAATTTAGTGACATACGAGTGTAATAGCATTTGATTGAAGTTCTTAGTAAAATGTGGAAAATATTACTGAATAACACCGCCGTTTCTGCTACTTCCCTTAAAAAATCAACGAATTGAACCCACATCCATCTGGATTCATATCTTTCACGCAATTGCATTGAAAGGAGTATTGTGCACTAGTTCAAAGCATTTGTTGATAAGAACCCATCGTTTTACGATGCATTCCACAGAGTATTGCACCAATGTAGAAGAATGTTGGGTGAAGGTAAGTTAGTCCACCTAACTGAAATTTCTGTACTGGTTTTGAAGATACCTTAAAAAATAGTTAAACTGTTTTTAATTTAATTTATTCTTGTTTGTCATCCAGTATCTTTTAGCAAAGCTAAAATTCAAAAATAGAATACAGATTATTGGACCAAATTTAGTAATAAATGTAATTTAATGCGGTAGATATTGGTATAACTACTCAATGGCGGTTAACGAACCATCTAACAAAAAGTGGGGAAAAATCGCTTAAATATTTTATATATATATATATTCGAAATGGATAGAAAAGTAACAGCTAAATTCCCTAACCTCTTGATCTTAAAAGATTCATCCTATGGCTTTGTCGTCAAGAAGAAAATTTGACATCAGCCATTGTTTACCAATTGCAAAAAGACTATTTCATATTTGCAGAAATATGGTCATTGAAATGGGAAAGAATTTCACCAATATTTAGGTATATATAATAATATATAGGTATAATATAAACCCGAATACCATTGCACCCTAATCCCTGAAGTTTGCTGAAGATTTTGTACAATATATTGGATTTTGAGAGCAGTTATGATATAGCAATCGCAAAAAGGCTCATTCTAATTAGCTCTGTTGAAGTGGTGAAAAAGTACAAACAAAATTTTGAATGCCCAATTTGAGTTTGTAACAGCCCTACTCTCGCCTTAAAGTGTCATCCATTAAGCATGTTTTCGATGACCACATTACATGGAGCGACACTAAAGACCGAGACTAAAGACCTCTGGTGTTACAAAGGGAATCCTTTGTCAAGACAACATAAGCTTTCATTAAAATGCTTGAAATTCTCTAAATTAGTAATATAGTATTATATTAAAATTGAATCTGAAGCATGGCACGATATTATCGGAATTTAGATTCACGACCTAAGCCACCACCTAAGTAGCATCACAGTAAAATGTGTCAACAGCTAAATATAGACAAGGCACATGACACCTCACATAATGCAAGAAGGTATTCATTAAGCCTTTTTTTTTTTGACTCAGATTACTCTCACCGTATGCCGTTGTCAGCATTTCAAGATTTTTTGAGCACTTAATTCCATTTTTTACACAAAATTTTATACAACTTCTTCAATCCGTTTTTTTCGATAGCAGAAAATCGCCGAACTCGCAAAACAAACTAAACATACCTATATTATATGAATAAACCTGTCAACATGTCTTCGAGACCTGGGAACCAACATAAAAAAATAATAATAATAATCAAAAGTCGTTTTGTTTCTCCCAAAAATTTCACGTAACTTTTTCATCATCACAGTAATCGATGATTGGCTTTAATAAGATGTTTTAATGATTAAAATGCGTCGGCTTATCGAATATTTTTCCATAATAAATTTGCCACGTGTCTACTTTACGACTACCAAATATGAACTGTCAAGACTAATGTTTATCAAAATGACGGCAAAACAAAGCAGTATACCTTCCTGACGGACACCCTGTATATGGTGTATTTTATAAGAATTTTTTTTAGTAATTATGAAAATTATGTTAATAAAAAATGATTGAAATTGAAGAACAAAAAAAAAAATCGTTGCTGAATAAAACAAAATCGGTGATTAAAACTGGGTCACTTACGATAACATCAAGCGAAAACCGTCATTGTCGAATCATTGTGAGCCGGCGCAAACAACGGCTAAGTTATCAAACAAAATAGCGTGTATTTGACCTTGGCAATTACAACTACAGAAGTGGTCATAACGTATGCGATTTGTCTTCGGTTTAGCCTGAAATGCAATTCCGTTCTAATGTAAATGAGTCTCCATTTGTTGGAAAAATTTCATATAGATAAACCTTTAAAGTTGTCATCGAATTCATTCTCTTAATATAATCATTTGTATACATATTTATATCTTATAGGATTGGGTCACAGCTTCATCTTCATGCTAATATATAGTAGTCAAAACACCCTTTTGATTGCAGATTAAGTAGTTATTCTCTCTTTTGTGTTTTAATCTTCTAGTATTTAATTTTGTAAGCAGGCATTTAATTCTATGGCTCATGGCTACATTTACAGTGCGATCGTAGTTAAGTTAGTTCAAAACCCTATATATATGTACATATATATGTAATATACGGTTTGCTTTTGTAATAGTAATTTTATGTAGAAATAGCCAACTTTGCTTCTTATTAACATAAATGTATGCACGAATACTTCGCAAATGAACGTATTCGAATAAAAAATCGAAGGGTTTATTCGATTAAAACAGTATAAAAACAAAAATAAACAGGAATGTTCACTTGCCGCCATGATTTTTCTCCAGAAATGAACCGAAGCTTGCGTTCAGGAGATTAGAGTTGATTTAAAAATATTTCTGCTTCGAGTACAGCTGTAAGCTTTCGAGGTTGAATCTTTACACATTCACCAAAAAAAATTCGGAAATGTAAGACCCAAAATTAATCGTCTAAGATACCCAATATGTTTGTTGTGTAGTTTTTTAAGTTGATTGAGGCGATGTCCGTCTGTCTGGCTGGTAGGCACGATAACGGCTGTCAATTTTTATGAAACTTCTTAAAACTTGATATAGTGTAACAATTTGCCAGGTCGTAGCCGGAGACTGTAATTAACCACCACTTCGGGTAAATTGACAGATTTTCTATGACTCCTAACTCATAAAGCGATAAGGCGACCTGAATATTTGAAAATCATTTTCATTTTCATTGATGGAACCAGAAAAAAACGATTGGTTGACCGTGTCCTTTCTGCTACTTCCCATACAAATCGCAAACTCTTAGATTCATACTTTCTGTCCGGTTTCACTTAATTAAGTCAAATTTGGCAAATGTTATGTATTTGCTAAAATGGTGCTCAAGAGTAAAAATGGAAAATGGACTGCATTGATCTACCCGACAGGCTAACCGCTTCCTTTTTGGTATATCCCACATTAATAACCGAAATAACTTATATACTCTTAGGTGCATATCTTTTATCCGTTTGCAATAAATTCACTTAAATTTGGCACATAGTAGAGGTCAATAAAGCTCATTAGTCCGCAAACAAAAATTAACCTAATTGTAATTACGATCTTTCTATTACCTCCCATCCAAATTGAACGATTTTCCCAAACGCAACCTTTTCTCTGTAGCTCCTATCTCGTGAAGTACGGAAACCTAAATTTGTATTTTGTAACCGGAATTTGTACGGGATACTTTCCTCACAATTTGACATAATTTCAGAAATTAAATTTTTCCCATTCTCAGACAGGAGTAGCTTAAAAGTAAACTTAACTTAAATATTCGTCCGTTGTTTCTGGTTATAGTCGTTGATATGATTTGACGAAATCGTGAGACTACCAATACCACTTCTGGTACCTCCCATACAAATGAGCAATTTAACCCATACATTCTTAGATTTATATCTTTTACATAGTTGTACTAAAGGTCTCACTCCTTCTTGTAGCACACACACAAATTGGCCGATTTTCCGAAATTCAATCTTCCTCTGTAATTTCTAATCGGAAGGCTGAATAAGCCTAGGTTCTCGTTCAATGTATTAATTTATAATTCTCTTTAAGCCCTGGAAAAAATTGACCAAGTTCTCGCGCCCCTTATGGTACCTCCCATACAAATTATTATATGGGGTGGTTCGGAAAGATCGTTCAGTTCTTAAAAGAAATTTATATACAAGGAAACCATTATTTTAATATATTATATAATCTCCCACTTTTTTAATATCTTCTCCTACCTCTCTGGAAGCTCTTTAATTTCTCTCTCATAAAACTTACGTAGTTGTTCTGAAAAAGAAACATTCAATTTGATTTTTCACTTCCTCGACGACGAAGTGGTTGCTCAGGCTGCGAAATAGGTGATAATCGGACGTTACGAGATCTGGGGAGTACGGTGGGTGAGGTAAAATTCCTCACCCAAGCTCTGACAGTTTCTGACGGGTTCTCAAGGCAGTGTGAGGCCTCGATGGTTGCTCACAAATCCCAACTCTTTTATGACCCCGTGAACAATTGAGACTGATTTTTTGATTATTTCAGCTATTCCCCTATTCTATATTTCAGGTATTCCACCTCCTCGGAAAGAATTCCTTTTAGTCGTCCTGATGTGGGAGCGTCCGTTACGGAGAAGTCGCCCGTAGAAAATCTTTTAAACTATTTCTGCCAAGTTCATTCATTTGGTCCGTTTTCTTCATAAACAGAATTTATTTTTCGGCTGGCTTTAGCAGCAGCTTTTTTTTCGGAAATAATACAGCATAATATGCCTAAAATACTCTTTTTCGCTGATTTTTCCACTTTTTAGTACTTTTTTTTTTAAAAAACGCTGTAACCTCTCACGGCTAGAACGAGAACACAAGTAAACAATAATAAACAGTTTAGAGAAGAGGTGGGAGGAAGTAATGATAGTATTTGAAGGAACGTATGGTAAACTAACGAATTAACCAAACGAACTTTCCGAACAACCCAATATATTCTTATATTCTTTTTTTTCTAGTAGTTGTATTAAATTCTATCAATTATGGCAAAGTTATGCGTTTGGTGATGTCAGTTCTGAGAATGAACGCGTAGAAATAGTTAAAACTTACTACAAAAACAAAGCGTTATGGCCGTATGATAACCGACCTTTTTTGACCTGCAATTGAAGATTATGAACTGGACAATATGTAGACAGTGGACAGTGCCACGAGCCACACAACACCACCGATTTTGGCTTTATTACATGAGAAGTTTCCAGAAAGCGAAATTTAACGTTTTGGCAAAGATAATGTGATTTGATGCCGTTAGACTTTTTTTGTGGGACTACGTCAAAGACCCTGTTTTCGTGGATAATCATCAAATGTTGGAGCATTTGAAAAACAACAATCGTCAAGTTATCGCCGAGATACCGCCCGAAATGTGCGAAAAAGTGATCGAAAACTACCCCAAAAGAATCCACTACTGCAAGCAATCCTGAGACAGTCATTTAAATGACATTGTGTTTTGTACATAAAGGCAAGTTCCATGCATTATAATGAAATAAAAGTTTTTTTGAAATCATAGCTTTAGGTGTGTTTTATTCAACTTTACCTTTAAGACCGAAAAATGGATAACCCGGTATATACATTATTCTTTGGCCAAATGCGTTGTGGTAGTGGTAGACAGATAAATAATAAAAGATGATTCATTAATGGCGTGGAATATAACAAACTTTTATAAATACAAATTTAGGGTCCCGCTTGCAAATCAAATTTGCGCAAAAACATTTCTTGAACTAACAAATTACTACATCGTATTAAGATGGTGTACATCTCTTTAACGAGGGAAAAATTGTAACCTTAATTCCTGCTGGTAGTACACACACATATTGGTCAGATTTCATCGATCGTTCTTAAACTTTAGTTATATTTAATGCAAAAGTGATTATGTATTTTATGGCGTTATTGTCTGGTGGGGGAACTAAATGAAAATGTTGACAACATGCCATACAAATACCAATACCGAGGAATAATAAATAGGTCGCACAGGCAAGTGGAAACCCCCCAGCCGAAAGTTCATAGCTAATGGCCTGCGACTTTAAATTACATTAACAAGAATATCACGCAGCGCTGTCCAACAGTATTGCTGCTTCATGTCTCGGATACAAAAAAGATTGAACACAAACTCTAAATTTAAGGATTTCTACCAGGCGAACAGAATCCCATAGTAGGTGTTTTTCATGAAGCAAACATACTTTGACCGGCTATAACTTTAAAACGACTTGACCAATTGAAGCAATCATACTTTGACCGGCTATAACTTTAAAACTACTTGACCAATTTTACTGATTTTGATATCAAATGAAAGATACGAAATTGGGCTTTGATGTCACCAGGCGATCTTGATCAAGGCAACGGTAATATTGGCAATTTAAATTGGGAAAATAATAGCAGTCGATCCAAATTGAAATGTACTATCACCATTCAGTTGATGTTTGCTGGTTCATGTCTCGGATACAAAAAAAATTGAATACAAACTCTAAAGTTAAGGATTTCTACCAGGCGAACAGAATCCCATAATAAGTGCTTTTCATGAAGCAAACATACTTTGACCGGCTATAACTTTAAAACGACTTGACCAATTTTACTGGTTTTGATATCAAATGAAAGGTACGAAATTGGGCTTTGATACCACCAGGCGATCTTGATCAAGGCGACGGTAATATTCGCAATTTAAATTGAATGTTGATGTTTGCTGGTTCATGTCTCGGATACAAAATACTTATCAGCACGAGTCCTCAGTACTCCCTCCATTGGCAATTATTTGCAGCTTGCTATTTTGCAAATTTTTAGCAACTATCTCATAACTCCCTCAATTTGAAACTACACGCTATCTCATACATTTCGGTTTATGCTAAGTTGTCAGTAAACAACAGCATGGGTGTATAACCCTCTCAACCGACAATTTCATGACGAAAAAAAACACCAATTAAAAACAAAAAATATTCTTTCTCGTACAAAATGTGCTATCAGCATTTTATATCAACTAAAGTTTCACCTCTCCCTTTCACTTTATCTGTCGCTCTAATTGGAAACTATAACTCTGAGTTTACTATATTTTCAAGTTTAATGAAATCATGAACAAGAATAATTAAATCCTTCCTAAAAGATCACCTTCAATGAAAAACTATCAGACATATCAAGCTTTGTTCCCACGTTTGTCGGTAGGCGGGGACTCCCCCAAAGGGGTGGTATAAGACAATAGAAGAAGCACCGTTGGAGCAAATAGAACGTTCACAAGTCCACATTGAACAATTTCCCAACGTTTCAGCGCGGATAGAGAGAAATTTAAATTCTCGTCCAATCTCCGCAATCTCTGAAGATCCCACAGATTTAACTGCACTAACGTCCGGTCACTTTATTAAAGGTGCTCCCATCCAGGCTATGCCAGAAGAATTGTCCCAGAATTTATCGCTGATAAATCATTGGGGAAAATTAAAAGCACTACACCACCAGTTCGCTGTAAGATGGAAGGAAGACTATCTTAAATCCCTTCAAAAGCGTTACAAGTGGATGAAGGCCACCTCCAATCTCAAAGTGGGCGATTTATAAGTCGTAATGGATGATCTACTGCCCCCAAGCGAATGGCGTTTAGGCCGAGTTGATAAGGTTTATTTAGGATCTGATCACAATGTCCGCGTAGCAGATGTACGAATAGCTAACGGAATAATAAACCGTCCCATTGCAAAACTATGTCTCCTGCCCTATCGAAATGATGCCGAAATACATCAAACTTAAAATTGACCTCAATTCATCATATGTCAATTTTACATAATTAGAGATTACTATTATGGCTGTATACTAAAATAATATGTTTGTTCTTCATTTCTTTTCTAATTCTTACAGTTCAAAAACATTTCAAAAACGACGAGACTCGGATGTATATAAGTGCGAACTGTGCCAGCATCACCATTCCATTCGGTTTTGTCGAAGGTTCTCAAAAATGGCTGCGAAGGAGCGGAACCTAACCATCAGGAAATACAAATACTGTACCGACTGTCTTGCGAAAAGCTACACCAGCCACTCATGTCCATCCAAAGATACATGCCGTAAATGTGATCGCTACCACCACACCTTACTCCACATGCAACATCCAAGGATCCGAGGTCCCGCGCGAAATAGAATAGCGCCACCAACAAAGTTCAAAAAACCAAAACCTAAACCAACAAAGAAGGAAGTCATAACGCCTGATCAACACACAATTTCCGAAGCCTTTCGGTCTTTGGTTTCTGTGCTGTGCGCTATAACGTCCAAGGACAAACTCCAACTTAAGTACGGGGAGTATGTATAAACATGATGTTTATACTTACCTTTTTACTAAAAACTTGTTATAAATAACATTTATACTTATCTTTTTTATAAAAACTTGTTAAAAATTAATTTAAGATGAATTTTTCCATGAACATACCTAATATAAGATTAAATCAAATTGTGCTTTATACTATCTTTTTTGCCCCCTTTGGAGTAAAAAATATTGTGAATTGTTCCTAAGATAATTGTTCAGATAATATTTAACGATAACCAAAAATTACACTTGTAACTACCATAAATTGTAAAAACCAAAGGTTAGTTCCTCTGCACAACTCAAGCGGTAAGCATCACAGCTTCCCAAATATACTTATATCTAATTGAAATTAATAATCTTAATTTCTTGTATTTCCCAACCAACAACCAAATAATTTCTCAAAGGCGACATAACATTCATCAGCAGGTCAACTTGTCTTCCCAGCGGTACAGAAGATTACCTCAACACCAAAACACAGTCCACAACCTACTCTGGAAATTTCCAAACGGGTGCAGTGTCGATCATCACATCAAATTAATTACAGCAAGAACAACAACAGTCCATTTGCCCCAGCTGCAATCAATCAGCTGCGACTTCTTCACCCAATTTTATTCATGATCAGCTTCTATTTCTAATTCTGCTTTTATTCACCCATAGTAGGTGCTTTTCATGAAGCAAACATACTTTGACCGGCTATAACTTTAAAATGACTTGACCAATTTTACGGATTTTGATATCAAGTAAAAGTACAAAATTGGGCTTTGATGTCACCAGGCGATCTTGATCGAGGCAACGGTAATATTCGCAATTTTAGTTGGAAAAATAAACTCGATCGA
>JAHXMU010026027.1:59317-72239 GCA_019455685.1 Philornis downsi | reverse complement strand
TGTGATTTATGTTGCTTTAACGTTAATTGTGAAGCCAGTTAAAGAATGCATCGCTGAATTTCCTATGCAGCCAAAAACCCCGAAATACTTCAAAAACGGCACGCTAACAGCAATTTTTAATTAACTCAAGCGGTGAAAGTACATGTGTGAGCCTTTGATATTTTTTTTATTGTATTATATTCGAACTGTTAATAAGATGTATGTATGCAAGAAGGGAATTTCGCGCTAAGTATGGACAAATTTAGGACGCGTTAAGTTGAGTTTAATCATGCTATAAAGGGAAAAGTGCCGTGAAAGACACTTCATATAGAAAAGTGCCGGAAAAGACACTTTTCATATAGAAAAGTGCAGTGAAAGACACTTTTCATATATAGAAGTGCCGGGAAAAACACTTTTCATAAAGAAAAGTGCCGGGAAAGACACTTTTTATATAGAAAAGTGCCGGGAAAGACAGATTTCACATAGAAAAGTGCCGTGAGGCACTTTTTACATGGAAAAGTGCTGAGAAAGACATTTTTCATATAGGAAAGTGCCGGGAAAGACACTTTTTATATATAGAAAAGTGCAAGGAAAGACTTTTCATATAGAAAACCACTTTTCATGCAGAAAAGCGCAGTGAAAGACACTTTTATACAACTACAACTTTTTAGTTACAAATAAAGTTGGTATATTTATAATTTGACAACACTAAACATTTATGTGGAAAACATATATCCAGTTAATTGAGAAAACATTTCCAACTTTGTTTTTGAATTTCTAAGTACCAAGTTAGAAGTACTAAGTTAGAATTTAAAAAACACATGGAATTTTCTGGCGAATTTGTTATTTAAAACAACATGAAAGTTATTTTTTCTGAGAATTTCCTAAACCTAAAGAAATACAAACGAATTTTCAGATTTTCTAAAAATTAAATATTTCGGTGATCGTTTTCCTATCAGCAGTTATATATTATTTCTAATAGCTTTTATTATTCATTCATTATTTATTGCACACGCGGTTTCGGTGTTCGCCAAAATATCATCTTCAGCGCCCTTAGCTATTTTTGCTTTCTCGAACATCACCGCAACGTTAAGGGTCTATAGCTTCACAAACAATGTTTTTGAGAAGGAGCACCGGTCAAATATAACACAATTTTCGCAAGTTCTTGTCTGCTCGTATGTTGGAGAATTGCATTCTTTATACGCTAAATCGAAAATATTTCTCCGAAGTGTGAATGTGAAGACACATTTGTACACAAAAATTTCTTATGAAGTCACTATATAAAAAGTGTTTGTGAAAATATTGTTCTATAAGAAAAGTGTATATTTTGTCTACGAAAATTGTATACTATGATGATACTTTTCAATATGGAAAGTTCCTACAAAAACTCTTTTCTATATGAAAGGCTCCTACCAAGACACTTTTTATAGAAAAAGTTTCTACGAATACACCTTTCTACATGCAGAAAGTTCCTGTAACAACACTTTTCCATATGTGAAATGTCAATTTTTTGTTGTTAAGTGTCTGATTGGTGCCGTTGAAGTTACTTTTCTACACGTTTTCTACATAGAAATATCTAGCAAAAGTGTCCATGAAAAGTGCCGATTAAGACATTTCTCCATAACCTGTCGATAGTGTAAGCAAGTAAAAAGTCACCAACCAAAGTAATAAGCCTGTTGGGAACTCCGATCTGGAGATGAAAGATAAGAGCAAATTTATTGCAAGACGTGTTCTTATTTGTTTGTGCATTTAATTTTTGAGAGCCTTTAAAAGGAAAGAGAAAGTAGTAAAGGGACGGTATTCTTTACAACCTTCAGGCAATGGAATCATTTTTGCCGGTTTCTAAATTTGGAGATATTGTCACCTAAGGATAATCGTATTAAATATGTATGTAACAACTTTCAGTATAAAAGTGAACAATAGTTTGTAAAAGTTTGGATCAACTTCAGCAGCACCTGTAGTAATATTAAACTTTATTTATAAGAAAACCAGAGAGAGAGGAAGAGAGGAAAACCAAAAAATTATTTTGATATAAAACAAGTCGCAGAAATGAACATCATATATTCATTTATTTACATAACATTTTCGTAGACTTCATTCTGATTAACACGAAGAAAATCTAACAAATCTCCGAATTTTTTTTGGATTAATCTAGGAATGTTTATGGAGCCAATTCATCTGGATTCATTTGACTATTAATTACCTTTGAACGTTTCCCTATTTCAAACTCCCTGATAAGTTTCCATTTCCGCCTACCTTAATCGTTGCTTCAAATTATTTACCGTAAAAAATGTTTTCTCGCTATATTATTTGTTTTTTCTATTTTTCATATATTTTTTACAGCAAACAAACAAATTTGGAATCATAAAAAACAACCTAAATCATTAACAAGTTACGCCAATAAAACAAACAAAAAACGCAAACAATGTATTTCAAAGAAAAAATATATTTTTTCTTGCTCCCTTAATTTCAAACAAAAATTGGTATTAATTAAGTTATTATAAAAATGTAATTAAATAAAATGTAAAACAGAACAAAATACAATACCAACTAACAAATGTTTTTAAAACAATTTAATTAAGAATTTACCGATACAACAAATATTTACATATGTTTAAGTAAAGTTAGTAAAAAATTGGAGGAAAGCAAAAGTAAAACAAAAAAAAAAAAAAACAAATAATTTAACATGTCAGCATGACAACAAACAACCACAAGGAAGTGGAAAAGATATCGATCAATGAATATATTTAATAACATTAAATGAATTTAGTATTAGTTAAATACAATAATAACATAGTAATACTAAAAACTATTAACTCTACAATTAATACTTAATGTATTATTAAATAACGAACAAAATGAAGATGGAAAAGAAAAGGACAATTCTAAAAACAAGTGAAAATAAAATAATTTTAAATAAAGAACTTATATATATAAAAATAGAAATGTAAAGCAAATAAAAGGTATATAACCCAAATGTGTATTTTTTCTTGTAAAATTTTGAAAAGAAATTGCAAATCGATTTTGAACTACACGACTTTTTATAGGAAGATTCGAAATAAGTTTTTATTCTCAATTTTAAAATCTTTTTGTTGCTAGAGCTAGAAATTGCAAAAATATGGATACATTATTCGAAATTGTCTGTTATTTAGCAATTGTGGCTCCATAGACGGATTGCGCTCATGAAGGGCATATTTTCAGATGGTGAGTTATAGCTATTTGTTTGAACTGGGGACACATTTTATAATGTGTGATTTTGTTGAATAAAGAAGTTACATTAAATTTTGCTTATGAAATGGAATTTCCGCGGAAAAATAATGTAGCAGAAAGCCTTTGGTAAGCAGACTTTGTTCGAAAGAAATGTTTACAAGTAGCATAAACAGTTAAAAAGACCAGCATCGATTTGACCCTGACAACGGTAACCTTGCTGATGATGTCGGTGTAGAGGCTTTCTATTTGATTGAAGAAGAAATTGAACTCAAAAATAAATCTATTTTACAAATTAAAATGCATTTTGCCAGCAGAATGTAAGAAAAATACTGTTTACAAGCTATTTACAAAGAGATAGTTAAATTCAAAATTCACAAGTAAGCGTTGACTGGTTAAGAATGGAGTTGGCGTAGTGCTTATTAAATTGACACGGTATGTTGATGTATGTGGGTATGCCATACCATGTTCCCTTCCGGTTCGATTCGTCCGAATTGGGTAGTGTGGTTGTTCTGTTCGGTTCTGGACTGATGGTTAATTTACATCGATTTTTTTTATTATTGAAGAATATGTCGGATCGGCATGATAACATTTTAATGCTGTTTTTAATGTTCAGTTGAAACATTTGATTTCGTTTGAGGCAGGATAATAAGCAGATGTTCTGAGGTGCTGGATACACAAAATATTTCACAGTTTTACTCAGATTTACTCCCCATCTGGAAATACACTTTGTATAGCAAGCAAATGCAAGGCTATGATGTACTCCAAGGGACAAACTTCGGTCCAATGATCAATCATCGTAAGGCAATATCGAAATCCCTTACAAGGTAGCAGCAGACTTACAACGTCAATATTTATATTTTCAAATCGGTCAGAAGAGGTAAAATAATTGCATAGTAGCGCTCTGTTGACAAGATTTCGTCTGTAGCTAAAAGTTAGTTCTCTTTCCATATTCCCTATACAAATTTGTCAGTTACTAACTTGATCGTGTTCCTTGGGGAGACATAAGTTATGTATGGAGTCAAAAACTTGTTTCATTCGAGGCGTCACAATATATTGAAATATATGTATCAGGCATGAAAACTTTTTAATTTGCAAACTAGTATCGCCATTGGAAACGCTTTCAGTCCCTTGTCAGTTTCTTGATGTTCAGCGAATTGAGCAAAATCGACGGTAATATTGATGTGAATGGCTTCCTTACTGGGTATGTGGCGTACGTTCGTTGGGATTTGGCTCAAGTCGAGGTATCGAATTTAACTTAGGTTCGCCTTGTCGAATTTTATTTGAACGCAAACTACAGCATAAATACAAAAATCTCTTTCCTCAATCAAGCACTAAAAATGCGTTTAACGCTTAACAATTTTCTGTCGTAAGTGCTATGCTTGCGCTGTGCATTGGCGACCACGGTGCTGGAGAAGGCAATGCTCGTGACTTCGCAAAGTTGCATTCTACAGGCATCAGTTTGTGTAACTTTGGAAAAAAGCTTACCATTCCTACTCTCTGACGGAGCGTGCGTTTGGCAATTTGGCTTTACTAAAGTCAAATGTGCAGAGGACGCCTGGATGCATGTCAGAAGTACGGTTAGCGGTTCTGACGCAAAGTACGTCTTAGGGATTTTTGTGGACTTTAGACGGGCCTTTAACTATTTGGAATGGGGTCCCGTTCTAAATAAGCTAAGGGAAGTGGACTGTCGAGAGATTAGGCTATGGGATAGTTATTTTTCGGACAGGAAAGCTTGTGTGGTGGGTGCCGGCGGGACGGTCTGGAGGGACGTTGTGCGCGGTTGTCCTCAGGGATCCATCTGTGGGCCATATATATGGAACATCATGATGGATTCGTTACTGAGGCTGCTTGCAGGGGAATGCAGTGTCAGTGCTTACGCCGATGACCTGCTTATCATGGTTGAGGGACGATCCCGGGCTCAGATTGAGCAACGGGCCTCAGCTTTGATGAGTATGGTCGTGAGTTGGAGTGAGCAAGTGGGCGTTGCAGTCTCTGCAGAGAAGACCGTAACAATGTTGCTGAAAGGTAACCTTTCTGCCAGCAGACGACCTACTGTCAGATTCGCTGACAGTAGAATACGTTACGTGACGGAAGTTAAGCATTTAGGGGTGACTGTAGGGAAGAGGATGACTTTTATTCCTCATGTTAGGGAGTTAGAGAGGAGGCTGACCTGTGCCGTTGGCATGGTGAGGCGCATTCTACGGACGGATTGGGGGCTTTGTAGGCGTGCTGCTCGTATAGTCTACCGCGGTTTATTTGTTGCCTGTGCAACATATGGGTCGTCGGTGTGGTACGAGGCAGTCACGACCTCTGTAGGATATCGTTTGATACAGTCATTTTGCTTGCTTGCATGCCCGTATGTAGAACGGTTTCCACGGATGCTCTGCAGGTTTTGATGGGAGCTGTCCCTCTTGACTTGGAGGTTCTGCGTTGAGCAGTAGACTTCCGGGTGAGGAGAGGATTATCTGTGGCTGGTATAGACGTGGCGAGGGATGTACAGGCCATTGAAAATCTGAGTAGGGCAGAACGCAAGGCAGTTTTGGGGGAGTGTTTGACAACCAGATGGCAAGCCAGATGAGATCAGTCACACAAGGTTAGAGCCACGTACGCTTTTGTGCGCGATGTTTGTTTCGTCAATGGGAATTCTGACTTTGGTTTTAACCTGAGTCTGGGTTTCATATTGACGGGACATGGTTCTCTAAACGAATTTCTGCACAAAAGAGGCCTGGCTGACAGTAGTGCTTGGGACTGTGGGCATCAGACAGAGGATTGGAAGCATGTGTTGTGCGACTGTCCTCTGTATGATGATATTAGGAATTTGGACGCATTAGGGATTGTGAGGGTTGGGGATAGTTGGGACGTGGCGGACATGATATCGTCAAGAGATAGACTGGCTGGAGCTCGTCACTTGGCAGGCAGGTTGTTTGCAAGGCGCCGGCTAGGAGGGAGCGTTAGGGGTTGGCTTTGTGGGTGAATTGGTGTCAGGGATTGAGGGCTCTGCTGTGAAGATGCACTGTCATGTGTGCTGCGCAATATGCAATGGATGTGGTGGTGTTGGAGCACCATCCCTTTGTACTCTTTTATCTTCATTTTCTTCCCTTCTTCTATTCTTCTCCTTCTCTTTTCCTGTTTTGTATGCGTTTGCATTGCGGGAAGGCATGTGGCTGCAACTTGTTGCAGGTGCATGTCTGCGATTTGTACAGGTGGGTACGGTGGACGACCAGTTCCATGCGAGGTATGATATAGCGAAACTAGAGCAGCTTTTGTCTGCGAAACACAGACCAGAGGGTTTTCATTTTCTGGTAGCACGGGAGACCAGGGGCCCCAGAAACATTTTGTTCTTGCCTGGTCGTGGCGTAGGACCCCTTGTGGGAGCATCGTGCTGGCTGTGGTTGCCCGAACATATGTTTCCACGGATCTTGCATTGCTTCAGGATCTCCTGAAGGTAATGCGAGAACTTGGGAAACACTGTTCTTCGTCTATCCGAGGTGTCTAGATAGGCCTCACTCCTACCCGGGAGGAAGTTCACCTCATACCAGTGACTTCAAAGGTACTTTGGCAGAGCGAGGAAGCATGCCCTGAAGAAATTTTCCAAGGGGACCTGATTCCTATCTCTAAGGTGCTTCGACTAATTCTTCCGGGATTAGTTTGAGTTCCCCAAAGGGGCGCTGGCTGTTGCAAACACGTTCAAGAACAGTCCCATGTGTGGTGGCACACCGTGAGTAAGGCTATCAAAGCGAGATCCACGTTAAACCTGACAATTGTTGTTACCATTCCTACAAATGGTTTCGAATTACAGATGCTGTCGCATCGACCGTCTTTTGGTGGTAGGATTGCTTTTTCGTTCACAGTGAAACCAAGCAATATGAGTTCATTTTCTCTCTTCTGATCACGACTTGGAGTATCACACTTATTTATATAAAATCTTAACATACCCTAAACTCTATTTGGCTATGCCATGGGTGACTGAAAACCAAAAATCAATTCTTGCTGATCAAGCGGAAGCTCAATTGGCAGTTACTCAATGTAGCTGCACATTTACAGTTCAACCACCCAGACTTGCTTTCGTCAACACTAAGAATCTGGGTGAATTAAAAAGTAAAGTCCCCAATTCCACATTAATCAGCATAAGAACAGCCAGAACAAAAACCAGCTCGTGTTGCTCTTATTGTGAATTCTGTGCGTCATCGAACATCAATGGTGTCACCAATATATGTATTATTAACTTAAACAATACAAAAAACTACAAAACAATATAATTGTAAATCACAACATCATTCACTTGAGACAGGATATTTCGTTAGTTCACTTGAAATGCCAGTAGTTATGAATTTTGACTCGATTTGCGCAAACCAATGATCCGGACAGACATGCCAGACAGAAATATAGTATCTTCTGGTGTTTTTTCTGTTGAAGTATTGTTCTGTCGGTCTGATCCTTTGCTTTTTCTGTTTTCTCTGGTTGTTCACTTTTGTTCTTCATCTTTGTTAAGAAACTAAAGTCGGGACGAACTCTATCGTACAACTTAAGATGTATTTTACAAACGAAAGGTAAAACGAAGACTACTTACAATATATTTATAAAAAATCGTTGAATTCGAAAATGAGGAATACAAGTTGACAGAACAGAACAGAATAGAGATGCTGTCTTGTTTATTTAAACGACTCGGTATGCTGATATGTGGGGTAAAATATGCTGCATTGACATTTCAAACGCTTCTGCCAAAATCCATTTTAAAATTTCAATTTGTATGAAAATTATGCCATTTTTTCAAAAAAGACCCCAACTTTGAAATCAGTGAAGAGATTCTTGGTCACCGGCACGTTATTAAACGCAATATTATGGGTCTATGCTTATAATTCGAAAACAACCGACAAATCAAGTGAGCATCGTACCGAAAGTGAAACAAGACAGAAAAGATCGCGCCAAAATCGCTCAAAAATCAAAGCTATGCTGACGGTTTTCCTCGCTTATCGGGGTGTTCTGCATCATGAGGAGAAACCGGTTCAAACTGTCGAAAAGGAATATTATTTGAGTGTCATACGTCTTTGTAAAATGAGGATTTATGGGCAGACAACTGTTGGTTTTCGCAAACGATTTGCAATGTACCATCTCGGACTGCATTAACTCCAATATACAGTTGTAACAACTTCACGATGCTGTAGCAATCAAATGGCTCATGACAACTCATTTATTTTTTGGCGGGCGTCAGCTTATTATGATTTTTACAAGCCTATTATTTCACGTCGCAATTAAAAAAAGTTATAGAAATGGAATTCAAATGCAGCGGTATAAAACTTTGTATTTTTTACAATGATACAACAACAAAATTGCCAGGAACGGTTCGAAAAGCGAAGGCCAGAATTCAACGTATTCCACGACAAAGCGCAGTAGGATTGGCGAAAATGTCAATGTATCAACTCGTAGCATGGGGCGCATGTTAAAAAATGGACTACGATTGAAGCCCTACAAAAACAAAATACAAAAAGTGCAAAATTAAAGACTGATAACAAACATTTTTACGGTTCAGTAATATGTAAACAAACAAAACGATCGTGTATGATTAGAGTGAAAATCAAAGGAAATTAAACCGGCTGATTGCTCTGCAAAAATACGCGTCTGCACAAGTGATGTTTTAGGCCTTGGTAACTCCTGCAGGACGCTCACCACTCGTTTTTATTAAACAGAGTGTAAAGGTAAATCACATAAGGTCATAATAATCACATAATTAAAACGTAACGTTTTTTTACAAGAGAAAGTTCTTAGTCTAAATTCTTCACGACAACGCTACCATATTCTCCGTACTTAAATCCAATGTTTTTTTTCAAATGGAATAAAGAATATGAGAAAGTCAACGTCGTAAAGATTGCTCTTCTTCAAGAAATACCATCAGGCCACATTCGGGCGGTGTATGAAGCTTTCCCGGACAGAATCGACGCTATTAAAACTTCAAATACTTTTACGATATATAAAAGTTTTAGATAAGAAAAATCTAAATTGACAAAATTACAGCATTTTTATTGATTATTGCTGGCCCCTTAGCCATCGTATTCGCCTGATCTAGCGTAGCGTGACTTCTATCTGTTTCCTAAATATAAAAAAAGCTCCGAAGACACTGATTTAAGTCGATTTGAACGATTCAACGTGAACCGCAGCGCCCTCGGAAAATTATGGCGGAAGATTAATATTAGGCATGCTATAAGAACTCCAAAAAAAGATGGTGTGAGGCTATTTTGTCCGTAGGAAATACTGTGAAGGATTTGAACGAATAAAGATTTTATGAAAAAAGTGGTCTTACAGCAATAAACATCTCTTTGTGCGTCAAAGAATTAACGTACATTAATAAAACTAAATTCGTAACGTATTGAAACATGCACTTAGAAATTATGGATTGATTTTTGCTAAACAAGTCAATTTGTATAGCAGACTAGCCGACCCGCCGAACTTCGTCTCGCCCAGCAGCCATTGTATGTGCAGATTGGCGGTTCCGATCCATCCTGAGCCAGCGGTGCATTCTGGGGAGCACACGTAACAATTCCTGCCTACAAAGGTACAGACTTTACATCATTTTCTTACATTGGACTTACTTTATAAAATATCGTTTTTTTTTTTTTTTTTTTTTTTTTAACTGCCTCTTGAAGAAAATCAAAATCAATGTTTTTTGTTATTTATAATACAAAAAAATGTTTTATTCAAAAATCAAAATTGTTATAACACACAGTGTTTATGTTGGTTTCAATGTATTTTAAAATGTAAAAATGTAAATTGTCTTAATTATAAATTAGAACTAAATATATTTATTGCAATGCTTGTTGATAAACTACGTTTTTTGTTTTGCCTTCATTAGCGAATACGAATAATGATGATGGGTGAGAAGCATTGTGTTTCAAGATTCAATCCACATACTTGCAGCGATTGACCTTGAGATTTATTTATGGTCATAGCAAATGCCAGACGTACTGGAAATTGTATGCGTTTAAATGAAAACGGCATATCTGCGGTCATTATTGGTATACGTGGAATCAATACGACTTCACCTTTGTATTTACCTGCTAATATAGTTGCTTCTATAATGTTATTTAATAATTTTTTTATAACTAATCTTGTTCCATTGCAAAGCCGTGGTGGATTTAAATTGTCAAACTACACAGAAACACTCCTCACGGCCCATAGAGCATGCATATAAAATTTGGTCCAAATCGGAGCAGTAGTTTTTGAGATTAGCGGAAAAAAAGCTAACTATTGCGCCATCTGTCGGACGAACTTCAAACTACACAGAAACACTCCTCACGGCCCATAGAGCATGCATATAAAATTTGGTCCAAATCGGAGCAGTAGTTTTTGAGATTAGCGGAAAAAAGCTAACTGTTGCGCCATCTGTCGGACGAACTTCAAACTACACAGAAACACTCCTCACGGCTCATAGAGCATGCATATAAAATTTGGTCCAAATCGGAGCAGTAGTTTTTGAGATTAGCGATCACAAACAAACATATCAAGTCATTTTTATATATATAGAGATAGAGATATCGGAAGACCCCTCCCTGTCAAGTAATGTAATATAACATAGTGAATACAATTTCATATGTAAACTTGGATTTTTGTAAACCGGTCAATTTATCTGAGGTGTTCCAGAAGTGGTGTGTCAAAGGAGTCTATATTCATTTTCAGACCTAATTTTATTTAATACTTGATGTATGCCCACTTAGATTGGATTTAGGGGAATTGAGAGAAAGATATGTGTTTATGAATGCATGACTTAAGTCTGTCATTTATGTAAGAAATATCAATGAGGTGAGTGGAATGAAGAGATTGAATTTTTTCAAATTGTAGAGCAATACAACAGACAAAAACATAGTTTACTACGGCAAGATGATTATAAATTACTTAGTACAGATATAATTTTTGGAATATCTGCCAATTTGGAAGTAATATAAATTCAAAATATTTTTTTCAGCCGGTGCATGTCTAAAATTCTAATAGATTTTAAGATCTGAATTTCAAACTTTAACCCCTTTACACATTTACTAAGATCGTATTTATGTGTATCGGGTTTTCTACTCCCTTATCGTCCAGCTGTAAATCGAAAAGCTGTTTCTATTTCATTAATCCTTTGGTAGGCCGTAAAAATATACATCCCTATATTTGGAAAGACGCTAAAGAGACTTTAGCCACTATTTCCACATAAGTTCCTTATGCAAAATTGTTTCCTCGTACTAGAATATTAGCCCATCAGTTGTAAGGTCGGTTTGAACTGACTTAGAACTTCTAAATATGTTGATCTTTGCTCAAAATCGTGTAACTTCTTGAGTCAACATTTTTCAATGTTTTCGTGATCTCATTTTAATACTAACTCGTATATTAAATTTTTTCGTCGATTTAAAATATGGCAGTGTAATCGCATTTTGTATTAAGACTGTATTTTAAATCGACGAAAATTTCTAGTTTGTCAAAATTTGCAGTAATCCTAGGGTTACTATAAATTCAAATAGAAGTATATAAAATTCTGACATTTGTCTATTGTGTTGCATATGAATGTGTGTATGCGTATTGTTTGTTATTTTGTTTTGTGAGGAAACAATCGTATGGCAAAAAGGTCCTCAAATACAAAACAAACGCTATTTATGAGATAGTAACACAGACGCCAATACTTACCACAGCAGTGTCTGTGAAAATTTGCATTTACATCTGTCAAAATTTCATATCACACAAAACTGTATTCACCCAATTTTACCATTGAAATTGGGCGTTCAATTCGTAGGGTGTAACAAATAATTTCAATATAGTTGCAAAAGTTGATGTTTGAATTAGATTTTTTTAATTCGACTGCAAAATTTTCAGTTTAATTCGTGGTGAATATAATTACCATAATATTTAAATGTGATCTCACGTTTTCTGTGGCAGGATATCGAGCATTATATAACAACCTTGAGAAACAAAAAAGGTCCATAATAACAAAAACAAACAAAAAAAAAACAGCCGCCTATAACAGACTTTATAACAAAAAAAAAAACAAACAAATTCCTACAGTTGTGCTAGACACACCCGACACATCTGTTTATGATAACATTTTTGATCCAGTAGTAGTAGAAATTTTGAATTTTCATTGTACACTAATTTTATATTTTTGGTAAAAAATAATTGCTTTTGTTTTATAAAAATATTATATGAATTTCATTATTACTTTTTTGCATGATTTTTGGAGAAAATATTTACAGTCTTTTCATCTTGTACGATGTTTTGAGGTTGTGGAACATATTTTCTAATTTTAAAGAACATGGTTGTCGGCGCTCTTAGTGTTACTAATTATAAATGCTGTAAATTTAGCAGCTTCATTTTTTTTATTTAAACATTTTAATATGTCGTAAAAACGTTTGACATTTATTGGAATATATAGCAATCGTTGAAATTTAAATTGTTTGAAAATATATATTGTCATAAATTTTCATCACTTGCTTCCAAAACTTTTAACTAACCTGAAGTATTATTTTAATATAATAAAATAGTTTGTACAAAAACTAAATTGCCATTTGAATTGAAAGGACTGGATAAATAATAATAGGTTATGGGCGACAACGAGAAGGTTTCTTTCAATGGAATACCACAGTTTAACGACTGTGGATTTGACGACTGGCAATTCCGGGTTCGGGTACATTTGGATTCACTGAATTTGACCAATGTTCTTATCAACAACCCACCAGCAGAAGGCGCAGACAGGTCCGAGTTTTTGGCA
>JAHXMU010026027.1:27247-59307 GCA_019455685.1 Philornis downsi | reverse complement strand
AAAACTAAATTGCCATTTGAATTGAAAGGACTGGATAAATAATAATAACATTTTAAGAAAAATATGTTATTGTTCGCTGTAAGCGATATCATCGAGTCTGCCCAAGAAGACATTACAGGCAATATATGTATGCTGCACGAATGGGATCTGATGGTATTTTGTCCCATTCTCGGCGAAGAGTAATTTTTAAGGCTTTGACCTGATTTCCTTGATTTGTTCATTTCCTTTTACACTCTGTTCAATGAAAACTAGTGGTGAGCGTCCTGTGACAGTTACCACGGCCCGAAGCTTCTCTTGTGCAGATGCTTGCTTCGCAAATTAATTCGCTGACCTAAATTGTCTTTTCACTTGTACTCTGAACGATATTTCTTGGATTATTACTGTAGACTTTGTGTTTGAGGTATCCCCACAAAAAAAAAAGTCAAGGGCGTCAAGTCTGGACTACGTGGGGCCATAGGATATCACCTCTTTTCAAAATCAGTCTGCCGTCTTGTTGGAACCAAGTTCTGGAATTCACTATTCTTGAACTTTCAATTTCTGGAGCCAAAAATCCGTCCAGCATCTCAACATAGCGTTCCGTATTAACCGTGACATTTCGGCCCCCCGCATTTTCGAAGAAAAAAGGACCAATTATTCCTCTGCCAGAGATTGCTGCCCATACTGTCACTTTAGGACTATGCAATAGTTTCTGGTGTTTGATTTTGGGATTTTTACTGTTCCAGTAAAGACAATTTTGACGGTTTACGAACCCATTCATAAGGAAATGAGCCTCGTCATAGAAAAGAATATTGTCAAAATTGGAAAATCGATTAAGCATTTCATTAGCAAATGCGAGCCTTGCTATGAAGTCAGACTCTTTCAGTTCTTGTGTTAATTGCAGCTTATATGGATGCAGTTTAAGATCCAATGTTAACATTTGTTGCAAACTTCGTCGCGATAATTGTGAGATAGACGATCTCTTGCGAGTCGACATTTGTGGATTTCCTCGTACTGACTCCATAACTCTCTCAACATTGTCTTCGGTCCTAGATGTTCTTTGGCGACCATTTGCTTGTGGTTTAAATGTTGAACCGGTCTCTTCAAAACGCTTTACCCATATTTTAATTAAATTAGCACTCGGAGCTTCACTAATTCGCCGTAGTCCATATTCAGCACAATATAGTCGCCTAGTAGCAATATATGAACGAGAGTTCTCGTAAAATGCGCGCACGCAAAATGCGCGACGCTTCCCGTCGAAGTGATTCATAGCGACTAAAACTCCATGAGCCCGCCAACCCAACGATGAAAGGCGCCCCACCGCCCACGCCTTTTCTACCCTGCAAAAAAAGATGATGCAATATGCACATTCTATTGCGCCACCCTGTACTATGCCATTATAATGTGTAATGGTTCTATATGCCAATATTTTGTCCACACGTTAATGTTGTAGCTGATTATCAATGACTGGTTGCGATTTGCCTGCCAAATACAAAGCATTAACACTGTTGCGTTTGAATTTCATTTCGATAACTTTTAATTAATTACGACGTAAAACAATATGCTCCAGTAGGCTTGTAAACGCTATAATGGGTTGATTGGTTGTTCTTCGAGGGTCTACTCTTGCATATACGAACATGTTTAGTTTGTTAGTTTTAGTTGCATGAAAGTTTGTGTAAAAATGGAATTAAGTGCTCAAAAACGCTCAAAATGTTGGCAGTGGCATACGGTGAGAGTACTCTGAATCAAAAAAAAAATGTTTACAAGTGGTACAAACTTTTTTTTACAGATGGTCGGGAAGATGTGAATGACGACGCTAGCTCTGGACGCCCCAGCACACCAACAATCGATGGAAATGTTGAGAAAGTGAAGAAAATTGTTATGGAGAATCGTCGAATCACAATTAGAGAAGTTGCTGAGAATGTCGGCGTATCGGTCTTTTCATGTCATGCAATCTTTTCGGAAATTTTGGGCACGAAACGTGTGTCAGCGAAGTTCGTTCAAAAATTGCTGAATTTTGACCAAAAACAACGTCGCATGAGCATCACTCACGAATGGTTGAATGACGTCAAAAAAAAAAAATCATGGCTTTTGCATCAGGACAATGCACCTGCCGTATTCACCAGATTTTTTTTCTGTTCCCAAGATTGAAGAATCTACTGGAGATCAATATGCCAGGGAGCATTTCACGAATTCGTTCTAATTTTCGAATTTTGTCATTTCTACTGTCATAAGTTATGCAACATGTTAACACAACGCTCTAAATTCGATGTAACAACATGTCCCCCTAAAAAATGTAAGGGCGGATAATTCCTCGCGGCGACATTCCAGTTCATATGGTCGGTTTTAGACGAATGAAGGGATTTCTGATTCTTGTGTTTGGGATTCACTACGAACCGGTAGCGGCAGTTCTACTTGTTTACGTGCCCGTTAAAATGAAGATGAGCTTCATGGAAAAACAAGCGCTCAATTGTCTGTTTACCGAAGTCAAACCTTTGACTGGCATCATGGGCTTTAATTATTGCACCAATTCAATTTTGTAGGGGTGCAACTTTAGATCTTTGTGCAAAAATGTGTAAAATGCGACGTAGTGGTGTTGTATGCACATTTAAAACACTTGCGCACTTTCGAATCGAAAGGTTTGAATTGCCACGGATAGATTGATTAACATTTTTTGCGTTTTCTGCCGTTATTGATGAAGACCAAGGGATTGGGTTTGATCGTGCTGCTCTATTCTCTTCAAACTTTTTTGGTACCTTGAATATTGCAGAATCAGTTTTTACTGGAAACAAGCAGTATATATTAATAATTGGAAACTTTCGTCGTTTCGTCAATTGTTTGTTGGGATTCGTCTATTCTATTTCCGATAATAATATTAAAATTGTATTGAATTTGGTTTCTTTTTCATGTATCCAAAGAGAAATAATTAACAATTTTGATTTTGATTCATGTATCCGAAACAAAGTTAGAAACAATTTTGACTGTGATTTAGTTTATACATATATATATATGTATATTTCACTTGAAATGTTTCAACTAAAAACAGACACAATTTTTCAGTAGCTGTGAAAATTTCTGAGTCTGGTATCATAAATTTAGAATGTAAATTATTTGACGCCAAGCTTTTTTCTCTACCAAGGTACGAAACCACATAAAGTTTTAATTCTGATTAACGTTAGGAAATGAAACCGTATAAAATCATATTTTCGTTTCTGGTTCCCGAATCCAGGTATCTGTGTCATTGCGTTTTACCAGAGAAAAAGAATCAATGTAGGTTTCTAATTTCGTTTCATGTAAAAAACAAAACAAAAACAAATCAATATCAACACGGACTTACATAACTCATTAATCATAAGGCTGTCATAAATAAATTAAAATAAAATATTAGCCTGACATATGTGCTAAACTAAATAATTTCCTTCATAAACAAAAATATAAATTTATTACAATTTTTGAAAAATTTTCAATCGTATTTGAAGTAGTTCCTTTGCAATTTTCTCAAATTTAGATGAACTTCATTGAATTATGAATATTTCCCGGAATGAATTCTCCAAGTCTAAGCCATTACTTTCACTCTGTCACTGCTTACAGGGAAAATTCTGCTCATCAGGGCGGAAGGCTTTAAACTACAAGCCAAAAATAAATATACAAATCTCTGGTATTTTTTGGCATTAATTACAGCGGAATTTCTGTTTATCAGGTGTATATTTAATATCTTCTGATTAACCACTTTTTGAATAAAAAAAAATACATCAAGAGTTTGATATATATTCTAAACAAATCTTCACTTTGCGTAGACAGAAACTCACGTTTTTTTTTTTTTTTTTTTTTTTTTTTATCAAAACTTTAATGAAACAGATATTTTGAATCGAGATAATTTAGTGTGGAATTAAAATTGTAATAAATAGCGATACGAGAAACTTATTTTCGAACAACAAGCACTTATTCCATTTCTCCCACCAGATCCTTTAAATTCACATTTGAAATGCTTTTCTAAGTTGTTATTTCGGCACTATTTATCAATTCGTTTATATTTTTTCGTTACTAAATATTTAAAGTGAATGCGATGCATTTTTGGCATCACTTATATAGTAATTATACAGGACTTTTCAACTCTCCACCAATTATAACATACATTTCGAAAAGAATCAAAGCTAATTTATTCCATTTCAAATGTGTAATGTTTACGACCAGGTCCAGGGTATTGCTTTTCTGCTACGGGTCTGTACATTTTGTAGTCCTCCAGCCAGTAATACAAGGCGCAGCAGCCAGCCATTACGCCCAAGAAGCTAAACCAATAACCGCGATTAGAAAAGCGAGGCTGACTTGGCTGGGAGTAACGATCCTCACTATAATAATCAGCATCGGCATGAAGCTGCAATCAGTAAAAGGGCAATAAAGCATATAAGCTTCAATTGAAGAAACCCCATTGGCTATTACATCATACCGGCTCATGCAAATTACGCTTCAGCTCCGGAAAATCATAAGGATAGAAGCTGTCGCGGGCTTCCACGCCTAAACCACCCTCCAATTGAGGATAGTCACCATAACCTAAGCCATCATCAGCATAGGGCTTATATTCCTCAGGCAGTAAATTATATTTCTTAGCGGCCGCTGCACGTTCAGCGTCAGTTTTTGGATATGGCCCAGGCTTGTAGTCCTTATTCCAGCCGGCCACTGTATAGCAATGAAACAAATATAACAAAAACAAACCATGAAGTTACGTAAACCCCTCGGATGGATGTGACACTTACTAGACCTGACAACCTGACGCATAAAGACCGGGTTGGTGGCAGCCAATTTCGTTACTAATTTATAGGTGTTCATCAAAGATGCCATTTTCAGACACTACCCGTGGGATTACCAATATTGGACACAATAAATCTCTTGGGCTATGGAAAATGCTGCGTTCTTCTGTTATAAAATTGTCAGTACAAGTGTCAAATGATTTGACGTTTCTTTTCTAACATATTTTGCATTAACTTATTTTGTTTTGATTGCGTGTTGTTTGGTGACAGAAAGTGTTATACAAAAGTGTTGCAAAGCAGTGTTATAAATCACATCGCAGACTAGTTTAGAGCGGTTCAAACACCGGCCGATGAAATTTTCTTAAGGTGGGAATACACGACATGTATTTTACATATCGCATGTCACTTTTATATACCAAAAAATTATGCATGCCGTGTAGCCCCTGTCAAACATGCCATATGCACCATGCCATATGCAATACATATGGCAATTTTTGAAATAGAGAGTGCTCTATTTTTGTATGCAAACCGTATCGTCGTCAGCTGTTTTATTATAAACAACAAAGCGTCAAATGTTCAACGACTACAAAAAAAAAACAAAATAAAAATAATTTAAAATGAATAGACAAAACGCAAAAGTAAGCAATTTATTAACAGTATTAATGATTGCTTTTAAAAAAATGGTTTTTTGTATCATAACAACATCAGCTGTTAATGACAATGTTATGTGGTTTACACATGTACGTTTGGACACATAAAATTGAACGCCGCGTTTTTTCATAATTTTGACAGACATACGATAAACAGACGGGTCAAAAAAGTGACATGCGATATATGAAATACATGTCGTGTATTCCCACCTAGAATCAGATCATTCAAATCATAGATCATTCAAACCGGCCGAAATTAAATTTCCAGTTTTCGATCAAAATCTGCTCAAAATTAAGGAAATTCCTGTGCATTGTGACATATGCCAAATTGGCCTTTTTGGCCTCATTTCGACGAAATCTGACAGAAAATAGTATACACATCTTTGTCTTAAGACTGGCGCTACAAAAAAGTGGTCGTGAAATTTGAAGCTAAATTCTCCCCACAGACCTTGTTTTTTTCACACGGAAATTTTTTTAAGTGGAAACGCCAACCTTTCTTATTGTGAAATGAAATAATAAAAAATACACAATTTTACAATTTGGCAATTGTATTACCAAACATTTTATGTTGTAACAACATGAAGTTTCGATTCCAATGTTGAAAGCCAATGCAAAAAAATATGTACTGTTTTCTTAATGGCAACGTTAACTTTTTTTGGTTTCCAACACTGAAATCGGAACAACCAACTTTGTAAACTTACGAAATTATATGATAATAAAAAAAGATAATTTTACAATTTGCAAATATATCATGGAACATATTATTTTTTTCTGCTTTATTTGTTTTATTGGATCGCTCATGTAGTGAGCCTAACAATAAGTAGTTGAATCTTAGATCTAATTGCCGACGAGCATGTATCTTTCCCACTTTGTTTTTTTTTTAGCTGTAGCTTTTTTGTTTATACGGTCCTCTGAGATTGGCAGTGATTAGTTTGATATACAAAAGCTCACGGCAGCTTCTGAGTTAGCAGCTCTAATGGTGTAGTTTAGCGCAATGTTCGTACAAATGATCTCACAGTTTTATTAACCAGGAGGGGGGTTGAGTAACGCACATCATAGATTTAAACTACGTGAGAAAAGAGGCCAAGGCATCTCTCCTCCTCATGAGCGGAGAGTCTCCAGGCGTAATGTCGCTGACTCATGTATTACTCTTCGTAATGTGGACTATGTGAGTAATGGGACCAAACCCTGAACACATGGTAGATGGTTCAATAGCACGAAAAACGAATTGACCTGGGCAAGAACCAGAACACTTTATAGGTGAATCAACAGTTCCCTTGAGGATGTTGACCTACATATGTGTTACTCCTAGTAGTACGGATTACGTGGGTAACGAGGCCGGGGCCCGGACATGTGGCCTTAGGTGGATTATGTCAAAGCATTGCGGTGTTGAAATATTAGAGAACAATGCATTTTCGGCAGGGGCCATATTCTTTTTCCCTTTTATGGAAAGTGCCGAAGGGTAAGCAAGGTTTCTAGCTAGAACATTAGAATGATGTTCTATTCTGGTCATATATTTTGCTTTGATCTTTTCTATCTCCTCTTTCACATATGGTATATTCAAGTCCTTATGTATGTTACAGTTTCTCATGTACCAAGGAGTTCCCGCAATGTCTCGTAACATCTTTGATTGTACCCTTTGGATTTTATCAAGGTTGCTGCGGCTTTCTCTGCCCCAGAGTTGAGCACCGTAACACCATATGGGTTTAATTATTCCCGTGTAGATCAACACCTTACTGTTTAGGCTAAGTCCAGAGTGCAGTGATGTTGCCTAATTTTCAAGTTCATCTGCGTCTTTTTAGCCTCGATGTGATTTTCTAGGTTAGTCTCCTGTCTAGAGGGACATCTGAGCTCTGAGGAATGACGATATTATTGAGCTTGAGAGTTGGGCACGTGTTGAGGTTTAGTGTAATGTTACTTGTCTACATTTAGTTTCGTTTATTCTTATTCTCCACTATATGAGCCATTTCTTAACGCGTTTGAGATGAATTTGGAGGGTATTTGCTGCCTGGTTTTGGTCCTTGTGACAGCACATTATTGCAGTATCTTCTGCGAAAGTTGATGTGAGGATTCTGGGATCAACCGGAATATCACCTGTAAAGATAAAATATAATAAAGGGCCAAGGACGCTCCGTGTAGTAGGAACCATACTTTACACTAAACTTTCTATCGTCCAGGTATAATTGAAAAAGTTTGTGCATATTTCCCGGCAAATGTTCTAATTTTGAACATTAGACCATCATGCCGAACTTTATCAAAAGCTTGATCAACGTCTAGAAATACGGCACAGCAATATTCCCTGCGTTCAAATGAATGCCTTATTGTGCTAGTCAAGCGATTAACCTGTTCTATTGTGTTGTGCCGTTCCCTAAATCCAAACTGGTTATCGGGAATTATATTATTCGATGAGAGAAAAGGTTTGATCTTGAGCAGAATGATTTTTTCGTTGGAAATACTCGAAAGTAGGCTTATTGATCTGTAGGAGGAAGGTAAAGTTTTATCCTTCCCTGGTTTCAATATCGCAGTGATGACCGAATTTTTCCATGCTTGTGAGGAATATCCTATGTCAGTAATTATATTGAATATTTTCTCAAGAACAAGAACCATATTATGACGTAAATATTTAATATATTGCGATGTCAGTGTTGGAAACTAATACAAAAAAGCGGGCGAATATTTTTCAAGAGCAAACAATATCTCGTGGATTTTTTTTCAAATTGGAATTCAATACTGATAATCCGAATTTCAATTTAGAGCGCTATGTCCGTATGATAACCGACTTTTTTGGGCCTGCAATTGAAGATTATGAACTGGATGACATGTGGTCTTAACAAGAACGGAAATTTTGGCTTTATTGTATGAGAAATAAAATATTACTTAACTTTTTTGGTGAGTATGGGAACATTTACAAATTCTTAAAACACTTGAACGGTTTTTAAATTCCGTTATATGTTGTTAATGCCACAATTCTGGTAATTCCGCCTTCTGCACAATTACATGCGCTCTTTGAAAATAAATTTCGAGGCCCAGCGTCCAAATGGGTACATATTAAAGTTTAAAATTTTCAGTTTTAATTAGTTTTATTTGTTTTTGTTGTGCTTTAATTACTGATGTATTGGAAAACATTATGTCAAAATATATGTAGCCAAAGATTTTAAATTAAGAAATTATTTGTTCTTTTGTAAATATTTTTTTAAAATAATGTTTCATTTACTTGAAAAAATAGCGCCGCAGGCTAAAAATCATTGACAGAAATCGGCCGATTACTTTTAAATATTTCATTTTTTTTATCTAAAAAAACAATCTAAAATAATTTTTGAAATTTTCATTTAAAAAAATCGCGCTATTCTCTTAAAATAATTTGTATTTTTCTTTTTCAAAAGTACTTTTCTATACAAAAATTAGCTGTGATTTCAAAAAGAATCTGATATTTGAATTCTGTAACTGTGCATCGCCACCAATTTTTTTTTTTTTTCTACCCCGTAAAAATGTTTTTTTTTCATTTTTGGACTGTTGTGCTAAATTAGATTTAAGCCGACCGAATTTGGTATTGCTGCGAAGCTCATACGCCTTTATAGGACGGCACTGACACGGATGTGGACATTTTTAGCCGAAAACTATGAGATGTTTAGTGCAGCCTTCTCAAGCGTTGATAAATAATCAATGAAGTCGATTTGGGTAGCTATTTGCTTCGGAGAATAAAATGTGTGTTTGTTTTTAATGCTACATAAATGTAGGTAACTAAAACATTGGAGTGGTGGACGATTTCCTCTACTGTTGCTCTGCCATCAATAAAGCTAAAGGTGTAACTTAGAAATTTAGAAGGTGAATGTGTGATGACAAACTCTCCTCTCGACGAACAAAAATCCAACTATAACAGACACTAATCCAACCTGCAATGCTGAACAGCATAAAATCGAGGTTGCGACACCATCGGATGAATCACTTCTAAAAGTCTTCGAGAATCGGAGTTGTATGAATTATTAGATGTATTAGCCTTAAACCGATAACAATGTTATCAATCGCATTAAAATGCGGCCATTGCATTTACTGAGTCATGTTGTAGGGATGGGCCAAACGTTTCAGCATAAAAAATCTTCGATAACATAGAAATTCCATTGGATGGAGTAAAACATTAAAAACTTTAAAAAATCTCATTATCTTTTGTTTATATTAAATCGGGTTAAATCAGCCGCTTACGATTCGGTGTTAGAAAATTTTCCTTGCGAAAAACAGTATGATAAAATTTGGCTTCATATTTCGGGATAATTTTTTATACGTATTTCTACCATGCATAGCAGCTGCCTTTTCTACTGTCATTTTTTAAAGACGATTAAACATCAACTTTATTAATTTATATGAATAGATAGATTATTTGTAACTTATCTTTGCATTAATATGAATTTAGTTATTTTAAATTCTACTTCGAATTACATACACGGTGGCGAATGAACATTGCTACTTTAAACAATTTAATAAGTGGTTTTGTTCTAATCCAAATAAATTATGTTTTCTATATTTATTTATATCAGTGACCTTTCACGAAAATTCTGTTTCGTTTCGTGTTTGATATTGTAAACTTATTTAAAGTGGATTAGAAATTTGTTTCCGATCCATATTCGAAACAACAACTCACTTTATACATTGATACATTTTTTACCTGAATCGAAATTAGAAACTTCATCGATTCTGTTCCTCTATCGAAACATAATGAAACTGGTATTTTAATCCCAGAAGCTGAAACGAGGATACAGTTTTATACGATTTCGTTTCTTGGTCTGAATCGGAACTGAAACCGAATGTAGTTTCGTTTATTGGCAGAGAAAAAAGCCTGGCGTCATACTGCGAAGGTAAAAATACTCCAAGTAATTTATTTGCTGAATTTATGATACCAGAAATTCTCACAGCTACTCAAAAATTTTTGTTTGTATTTTTTAATTGAAAATTTTCAAATGAAATACAAACAAAAGGTTTCATAAATAGAATCACTTAATCTAACTGCGTTTCGATCAAAATCAAAAAAAAAAAAAAATGAAACAGAAAGAAAATTCAATACAATTTTGATACGTTTGTGACGGTCCCTGATTTATATGTAAGTCGTAAGTTTTTTTTAATGATTTTCAAAAACAATTGAATTTAAATGACGAGTTACGCATGTATGATGTTCCTGGCGGGGAATTTTGGCTGCAGGTCTGGCAAAACAATTGTAGTTTTGTGCCAAAAAAAGGTGGTGTAACCTTTTTGAAACCCCACGTGGAACGAGACTCTATTTCGGAGTGATTGTAGAAAGTAAAACTGTTTCAAAAACTATAAGTGGTGGGTCACAGATGGAAGTGTAAGTTCGAAAAACTCAATACTATCATACATTTTCGCTGGTACAATAACGGCAGTAGCCAATCATATCATTTATGAGGTCATTTGTATTTTTGTCCTTTTCTTTTTTTTTCTTTTAGAATATAATACATACATATGTATATTCAACTTCTTAGTATAATAATGTAAATAGCAAATACAAGTTTTACTATTCAAAATTGCGTGATAATTTTGCAGCATATTTTAACATTTAACAATCAGATAGCTTTATTTAAAGTCATCGTCACGCTATGTCAATGGGTTGGCATAAAACGTATTTGAGCAATTGAATGTCAAGTTTAAATGCAATAGTTATGTGGTATACAATGCGTGAATATAATAAATGTTTGTACGAAATTTTTCGAATAAATTTGTTGCTTACATTGCGAATGGCCGCCGAAAAGCAGCTTTAGGCTGCGTTTACAATGGTAGCGACAATTTTGCTCCGTACATCTTTCCATCTCACGGCATTTCATATGAAGATCATTCTATTTTAGTCCAGAAATATAATTCAATTTCTGCGCAAAAATGGAACCTACTCTAACGTCTATATATTTTTGTTTGAAACAAAATAAAACGAAATAAATGACGCTTTCTCGAATTTCATTGTCAAAATTCGATGAAAATGAAAATTGAAATTATTTGTAATTTAATGACATTATAACGTTACAATGACAATGACATTATTCGTACTACATCTAATCATAAATATTTCATATATTTTCATAATATATTAACACCTACAACATAACGAGTCGTTTGCTGGTTGGGAACAGATTTTCATTTTTTTTTTTCATTTATTCATACATCGTGATGCAGGACAGCCAAAAAAGCCAATTATAAAACATCCCATATAAAATATAAAATTCTTTAATACAATATTAAATATAAAAAAAATAAAAGTTAAAAACGATATAAATTTAAATGTTAATAGCAAAGTTTATATTATGGTTCCTCAACCAAATACAGTTATAAAGCAAATAAAAAAGAAAAATCAAGTATCGATAATGAGCTCATAATGTAAAATAAGCAACTGAAGTTTACTTAATGCAAATCTAATTTATTTGTGTTGGAAAACTTGATTTGAATAAGCAAAATTTCGTAGATGCAGAGGGAGCCGATTCCAAGCTCTGCAAACGCGTACCGGAAATGATTTTAAGAATATAAAGGAGCCTGATATAACAGGAATTACAAGTTGTGGATTTCTAGTTCACCTACTGAACCTGAATCTACCAGATATTACCAATTTGTAATATAATTTAATGATTTGAAATGCAACATAATTCTTAAAGGGAACACGTAAAAAACCTATAGCATATTGTATATGCAAACTATACACATACCTTACTACCATATTAAAAACCCTCTCAATTTTCCTAATGCAACCACAAATTGTTCCCGAAAAAACTTCAATACCATAATTAATGTCAGACATCTCGAGCATGAGCTAACCTCTCTTTAATATGAATTGGAAGAAATATATTCATATCCTGCAACTTCCGCAGAGTAAACAGTATCTTTGGAAATATAGAGAGAAATATATATATGTATGTATATATAGGTATATCAATATGAGCACGAAGATCAAGTTGTTTATCAAGTGTTATGCTGAGACACTTCAATTCCTCTACAAACTTAATACTGTTTCATTAATGTTGATGTCAACATTTTGAAAAAGTTTAAACGAGGAGACAAAAAGCATAGCTTTAGTTTTGCTACAATTAAAATAAAGTTTATTTTCATTTAACCAAATATTTATAGCACTCCTCAAAAAAAGTTGAATATCATCACCATATAAAAATGGGTAACAACATTAATAAAAACGAATTGCGATCGACCAGACAATTACGAACGAACCAATGTGCAGGCTGTGCTAGCAAACATAAAATTGGATATTATTTTGTAAACAAACTTGGTATGGTCTACTCTGTCAAAAGCCTTAGATAAGTCGAGACCTACAAGCACTTCTAAATAGCGATTATTCATCGTCTCCCTAATGATATCTATTAAATAGAGCAAATGAGTAGTGGTATTAAAGCCTCTTCTAAATCCATATTGCCAGTCAACAATCATGCTGTGATCATTAATATAATTTAAAATTAGTTCTCGCATCAAATCTTCAACAACTTTAGAAAGAGCTGGAAGTATACTAATCGGTCTTAGGTTATCAAAATTTTAAGAATTACCCGCTTTGGGGGTTGGAACTACACTCGATATCTTATATGCAGAACGGCTAGCAATCAAAGTGAAATTTGGCACTAAGCATACAAGTTTCTACGAGCGGAGGTCAGTTGATAGGGATTGGTTCGTTAAGTAGAAAAAAAACTCTGGATTCTACTCACCTTTTCTGCTTTTCAGCCTGGTCCAGTACGGCTGCTTTACCATTTGCTTTATATTTTAAAAATTCTAAAAAAGATATCAATACTATAGTCTACAATCGGACATTAGCTATTTAAATTTCGATATGATAATAAAATAGGTTTGGAACAGCCATCACTTATTTTCTTGAATTTAAAAGTAATGTTGTTTTGTATTAGATTGTTGTTGTTTTTTTTTATTCTTTAATGTTGTTACTAAATTTGTTGCTTATGAATTATATTGGCAAAATATAAATTATGGCATAAGTAACTAAAATTAAAAACAATTACAAAAAACGTTTTCTTTTCATATTCTTATGTTACATAAATTACTTAAAATTGATATTTAATTCTGAAAACTCTTTCCTTTTCCTTCCCCTTTGCAAAACAATTGAAATGTTATTTTGAATCTTTGCATTGCCTGATTCATGACCGGTAATAGAAGTTTTGATAGAGATAGATAAATTAGCAAAATTTTGATATTTTTATGTAAGTTTATTTGTCAAAATTTCGCCTATAAGTTTGTTAGTTTTAACTTTGGCATAACAAAATTTTAATGTCTAAGCGGTTATTCGCAGAAAAAATCAGAGATTAATTCCAATTTGTATTGTTTTGTGAGACGGGTATTTCATCAATATTTTTTTGGATTTTTTTCCAAATTCCAAAATGTCACGATTTTGTTGCCTTAGCATAATGGGGAAATTGTATTCACCACAAAAAAAAACTTACTTTTGGCACAGTTTTTATTAAAAAAAAATTGGTCTCAGTGCACAGAGTGGAATTAAATGAAGAGACCGCATCTCCCTGCTAAATTAGAACTTATAAAGGGAGAAGAAAGCAAGCGAATACCGCTTTCTTGTATATTTCCATAATTTTGCAGATTTTACGTAATATTTTTACAAAAAATAATAATCGAAGCAGGGCTTCAAAAATCTATTATAAACAAAGCTTGACATTCGCTGAAGCGTATCGATTTATGTTTTTGAGTTCGTGTTAAGACTGAATGAACAAAGTTCTATCCGTGGAGAAATGCGGCCTTTGCAATCATTAATAGTTCATTAAATAAAATTTTGCATGTTATCCGACTTTGGCCGTTCAAGATCAAAGTGCCAATTTTTGCACTTTCTCTTGGGTTAAGACATCTCAAAGAATAGTAGGCGATACTAAACCAAAGTTTCAAACTACGGCACCATATGTGATGCTCTTGGATAAGGGAGGTTATGGATCCAACTCGTATTGTCCCATACTCGGTATTTTAATTATATCATTTTCTATTATCTCAACTTTTTTTGCAGTTTTTCCGATAACACAAAAATGTCCGTATATTGATATTATCCGCTGAATTTCTTATTCCTTCGGTTTAAAATTCATACTTAATTTTACATATTTGGGCCAAACTGAGAACTGAAATGATGTAGATTTCATAGGTTCTTCCCCATAAGGATTTAAATTTATCATCCCTTTTAAGTCATACATTTTGGCTGTAACCAAAAGGGTTATGCCATCCGTATAGTCTGTCAAGTCGTCTGTTTCAGAACCCCTTGTACTATCATAAACCTCGCGTAGTTTTTCTGAAAAAAAAAAACGAGTTCAATTCGATTTTTTACTTGCTCGTCGTTATGGAAATTCAAATCCTTCAAGTGGTTGCTCAGACTGTGAAATAGGTAATAGTCGGACGAGGCGAGGTCTGGGGAGTACGGTGGGTGAGGTAAAACTGCCCACCCAAGCTTTGACAGTTTCTGACGGGTCCGAAAGACAGTGTGAGGTACCCACACATCGAGGTTGCCCTTCAAATCCGAGCTCTTTTATGACTTCGTGAACGGTTGAAAATAATTTTTTGATTATTTCAGCTATTTCCCTAACTGTTGCACGAGGATTAACAATAATTAAATCTCTCACCTCCTCGAAACAATTTCTTTTGGTCGTCCTGATCTGGGAGCTTCCGTTTCGGAGAAGTCGCCCGTCGAAAATCTTTTAAATCTTTTCTGGCAAGTTCCTTCATTTGGTCCGTTTTCATCATAAACTGACTTTATTATTCGGCCGGCTTCAGAAGCCGTTTTTCCTTTTTCGGAAATAATACAGCATAATATGCCTAAAATGCTCTTTAGCTCATTTTTTCCACTTTTTAAAACTTGTTTTCCAAATGCTACAACTACTCACGCCCAGAACGAGAACACAAGTAAACAATAGTAAACAGTTTAGAGAAGAGGTGAGAGAAAGTTATGATAGCGTTTGAAGGAACTCTACGTCATGAGAAGTGACGTATGTGTGGTGAACTAGCGAATTAACCGAACGAAGTTTCCGAACAACACAATAAAAAAGGAAGGTTGTCCTCTTGTAAGGACAAGGGCGGAAATCTGGTCACTAATACTGACAGCATGCTGTAATTATAGAGAAATTACTTTTACAGATTGTTAGTTTTGGATGGCAGCACAAGCGAAAAAATTATCGATATAGATTGCCCAGCATCGAGCCAAAACGAAATACTGCTGCTGCGGATCAGCTTATAACGGGCACGCAATAGCTCGTAAACAGGATTTAGTTCAACTAATGCATAAAAGTGTATTATGCGTATCAATTATCATGGTATCAGTGTGTCATCAATTTCTTATGAGGTTCTGCCTGGCGTGATATATAAGACTGAAGACGGCCTTATACGAAAAAAATTGTTAGAAGCCATAGTATAATCTTTAATAAGAGTCATCTGCTACTTGACTATGCTGATGATATATATATATATTTAGCCAAAAACTGCGAAATGTTACTACAGCCTTCTTAAACATTGAGAAGGTGTTAGCAAAAGTAGTTATGGCAATAAGAGGTAAAAACCAGATTATTTGTTTCGATGAGCACAGTATTACTCGTTTGGTACTTGCCTGAACCTCCACCACCATTCCTCTGAAGTTGTGTATGATTTTAGGAGAAAAATATTGCTTGTAAGCAGGTTTAGATTTAAACGATTTAATAAAAAAAAATTCAAAACGAACACAAATTCAGCTACATCAGGCAATAATCCTAACAGTCTTGTTGTACTGCGTAGAATCCTGGGTTATGGCGCAAACGAATGAATCAGTTTTGCAACTCTTAGTAGTGTACTCTGACACATATACGTATGGATACATCATTGTTAATGGAGAGTTTTGGCGTCGTATGAATCATGAGCTGTGCTGCGACACAGATATTGTTGGTTCATGTTGTGATCATGGACCAGAAAGAACATTCTAGCATGAGAAGTCTTTGACAACGAGCTCCCAAATGAGAATGAGCGCAGAGCATCGAATAGGTTGCAATTCTTTTCTATTTGCGGCGTGTAATAGATAACAATTTCTATTCTAGCCGCCTTCTAAGTAAGTATACATTTTTTTGTTGTTCGAAGAAAATATTAAGTAAGCTGAATTTTATGGCGCATTTTGAGCCAGGTGGATAATCCAGAAACTTTTCCCAAAAATACAGGCATGGTTAAAAATTCAACAACATAGCTCGCATTTACAATATATTGAGTTATTTTTATAAACTAATACACATATTTATTGCATATATGTTGATTAAGATGGAATATTAAGGTTTTTTTTAGAATCTAACTATGATTAACTTATTTCAAATTCAATCTTTTCGTTTGGGTGTTTTTACAAATTATAAAATACTTCTTTTCACTAAAAAAATGCATGCAATTTGAAAAAAGTTTTCAGAATTAATAAAGTTTTTTTTTATTTTACTAAAATTTAGTTAAAATATTCTACGATTTTTTATTATAGAATTGTTTTTACGTATGCTAATCTGAAAACTATTTTTAAAACTAAGTGATTGTTTTAATGAGTGGACTCAATACTTTGCTGAAAACATTTATTGTACAAGAAATTGTGAGGTGAATGAATCGTATCGTTTTTGTGCCATTGGATTTCAAAATGTAAATATTTCAGTTTAGATGGTAATGAAATTTCAGTGTTATTTCGGTTTAACAAATACTCAACTTAATCTAGAATACAAACCATACAGTCACTTAGGAAGAAAAGGAAGGACAGCTAATACGTAAAATATCCAATTTTATCCTTAAATTTTAACTTCATTAACTTCATTCATCTCTCAAATATATTTCAGGTTACAAAAAGACTTAAAAATATGTAATTTTGTTATGCTTGTATAAAGAAGATTTTCGGCTTAACAAAAAATTGGAAGTGCGGGCAGTTGGTTTAATTTAGTGGATAAAGTTTTCAACATTTTAAATAAACATCTCATAAAGTTACGTCTTTGAGCCAATTGTAGTGCAATTCGTAAATTGTGCAAATACTACATTATTTCTTTCAATTTGGCATAATTTTCAAATTTCCATTAAGTACCATAGATGAAACAGGATAGAGCTCTCAACAATCAGTGACCATGTAACCATATATTTTTGTAGCCATAGAACAGGTTTTACTGACTTTTGGCAAATCCGACCATAAATTGGCTAAACTTTTATGGAAGCATCGGTCGCTTAGAACGCTGTACAGGCATTTGATAGTCGTGCCAAAAAATAATCGATTTCAAGTCGTATCCAAGACTTTAATGGAATTTAATTGAGAAACCTTTGATTTGCTTATTCTTTGATAAAACTTTAGATCTTTAACATATTTTGTATTGTGCAAGTCGACGCCAAAATGCAAAAAGAAACATTTAAGATTATTTTCGCATAGTAAAATAACTCCAATTTTGTATAACAGAGCCTTCAATAATCGCTATATAATTCGTAAATCGTACACATGTCCTACAACGCACATACATGCAGTTCTAACATAATAATCCCTTTTATAAACGACAATAGTTGTTCGTTTTTTTGCGTTTTCCCTTTCATAGAGTTTTTTCAAGAATTACATTTCCACCATTCCTTGATTATTTGTAATTTGTTGGAATTATTCCTCCTCCTGCAGCATAAATAGTATTGTGTTTGTATATTAGCTACTACATCATAGAGTATCACCGTTCGATATTAGTGAAATCTTGGAAGGATAGATGATTGTGTAATCTTTTGCAAGTATGTATTGAACTCAAGTTTTCCTTTTTCATCCACTCTCGTTGATGAAACCGATAGGAGACGTTGTATTATTCGAAGCCAGTCTGCAAGCCATGAAGCTTATGCTACACACTATCCGTGACCACTCTGAGCGAAATAGCCGTTTGTTGTCTAACAGGGGTGTGCCTACAGCGCCCTCTGTGGAACAAAGAAAATCAGCTATTTCGCCTTGTGATGGCGAAATTCTTATTTCCATATTATACTAAGGCATACTTTTAGGTGTTTATTATACAGCTTTCTGTAAAAATAAGTCTCGTCTTAGCGAAATCGAGTGTCCAGTTCCATGCGTGGAAATCACCATGTAATGGGTATAAGAACCGGCATTAGTTGGCGGACAATCGGAAAATGGGTTGCCTTTGGAAAAAAACTCAAAACGCTCGACTGTCTTGATTTAAAAGGAAACGAAAATTGTGTGAAGCCTGCAAATCGGAAGTTTAAAACACATATAACTAAGACTCCCCCTTTACGTTCATTCACAAAAAAAATGCATTGCGACGCCGAATATTCAGACAAGCCGCCTTTATTCACATGCAACTGAATGGGCGCTTAGTTCGCTGTCCCGCACTCTATGTTCATATTAACTACCCCCGCCAGCATATTAAGGAATATTACAATCTTGGGGATCTTACAATCACTATTTCGTCAACTCCATTTCTGAAATAGCTTCAAGCATGGCATCACAGCATCAGTAAACATCGTTGGCTGTCCATTTTACGCTACTTTCAAGCGAATGCGAAATGAGAAGAGATTGTGAATAGGGCGGCCTGGCACGGTTGTCGATCGAACTACTTTCGTGGCGACTGTTTTACCATTGCTGAGACAATCATAGTCTCCTTCTTTCGAGGTCTATTTCGCCAGGCATCGCGACTTCGTCTTTGACCAGATGTAATCAGACCAAAAACAGTAATCGATTTCTTGTGCGCAATCTGCACCGCATACGCCCAATTCTACGGCAGGCCCCATTATGCCCCTGGAGCCACCCCTGCCCCTGCCTCGATTTCTGTCAACTTAACCACACTGGCCCTATTTCTTGCTGCGGCTTCTGGAGTCTGCGGCTATTTACATCATTCCGGCGCGTACTGTGGTGAGCGCATGCCTCTTTAGTGAGAAGATAGCGCTCTCCACTCAGTTTCAATGATAGGTATCGTTATCGTCTAGGTTTCTAAGTATCGTTGTTGTCGTAAGAGCAACGCAGACACAAACAATTTTTCCACTTTCCGTATTCGTTTTTGAAAAAAAAGAAACAAAATGGTTACAGAAGTCCACGAGGGTTTAGCGTGAGTCTCGCCGTGAAGGCCTTACCCACGGTTTGCGACACACTGGGTATATTACAATGCGACTGCCAACGCCCCCTTGGGATAGCCAAGTAAAACTTGGGCTATCTAAGAAAAGGGGGCTGACAATTTTGGTACTACTGCATATTGTCAACCCTTTCTTCGCACAAAAGCACTGATTATATCGCCGCCCTCGTTAATTTTTAGCTATAGTATAAATTTGTTTGCAACGTAGCTTGATGCTGCAAAGTGGCTGATAATGTTTAAGTCAGTATGCAGTTTCATTCCTTAAGGAGCTTATCTGATTTTCCTTCGCATGGCAAACCTCCTTAGAATCCATTTAAATCTTTTCCCACGTTGTGCTAAATGTAGCCAAACAAATTCTAATGAGGAACTGGTTTTGTTAAATGGAGGCCACCTTATTCCATATTTCTTTGCTGTTACCTTATAATTATTATTCGTTTTCCAGAGCTATGCGATTAAGGTAACCTACGTGTGAATAAAAACCATTTTTATTTGAAAAGAAAATTAATTCCCTTCGGTGTTTTTATTTCTTTACACTTCCCCCCCCGCCCAAACTTTTTGCCTACGCTAACAGCGACTCATCATCGCATATGCTGCTACTGGCAAATTGAATACTTGGAGGTTTGGGCAAACGCCTTCTCAACCATTGGTGCTTTAGAGCCTGGGCGGGTGTTAGGCGATTCGCCGGATTCCATATCAAGCAACCTTGTAAAAAGTCCAAGAATAGAGCGTCTTTGCAGCCGCCCAAGGCCACAGATAAACTTTTAGAGCCCGGCGGTCCTCTGGGCTTGCCTTGACGCGACTTGCCTCCTTTTAAGATCACACTGCCATCGGCCAATGTTCGTACTTTGCAGTAGCGGGGATAACCTTCGCGATTGAAGAACAATTCACTGCGATTGTGGCCGACTAGCATGCAACTTTCCGGTATTCCCAATATCTCTATGATACATGCCAATTGATCGTCTTCATTTTCGCCTGGGAATAGGGCATGGCCCGTTAATAGTTCCGCTAGAATACACCCCAGAGACCACATGTCAATGGCCCGTCCATAAGGGCCGCCTAGTATCACTTCGGGCGCTCTGTAGAATCTTGATTGGATATAGGTGTAGGCGCGTTCCTTTTCAAAACAAGAAGAACCAAAGTCGATGACTTTAATCCCGGAACGACCTTGCTGCTTCAGCAGTACATTCTCTGGTTTCATATCACAATGGATGATATCATTTCGGTACAAGGCATCCAAGCACTGCAGCAGAGAATGGGCGAATTTGCGTATTAGTTGTAGACTAAACCCCTTAAAGCCGTTCTTCTTGATCAGTTCGTACAGATTAATGCTCAGCAATTCGAACGTGATGCACATGTGATTACGAAACGTAAAGTGATCGTACATGTGTATGATATTCATTGTATTGTACTTGTCCTGACGTCGTAGGTGATCCAGTATGCGTATCTCTTCCTGAGCCTGACGGTGGAAACGCCTTTCATTGCGCACCATTTTGAGAGCAACGTGTTCGTGCGTCTTGTGGTCATATGCCTTAATTACCTGTCCAAAGCTGCCCTTGCCAATAATCTTGAGCATTTCATAGCGATAGGCCACATGGTCGTGCGGTATGTGAATGTAGGATCCATCTTCGTTGTCGTAGTCGGAGTTGTTGGGGCCCAGGATACCAGGACGCTTCTTGGCATTGGCACCAATAAAATAGATTTGGGGATACTGCATGATTTCCGAGCACTCGTAAGGAGTCAATTTGTGCATGTAAAGGATCATTACTTGTTGCGGCGACACAACCAAGGGTTTCGGCTTCTTAGACATAGTGGACTTCAGTTGACCGGAGGTTATAATTTGTTCATGAAATGACAAAGATTCATTTACCGGCGATGTTAAGGCTGCCACGTTGCCGTTATTGGTGGCTGTTGGCGAAGAAGAACCATCATTGCTTATACATCGGGGGGTTTTGAGCACAGCTGTGATGCTAATCGAGGTGGGAGCGGTAGTTGTTGTGGATTGTGGTGTCGATGGGTGGGATGATTTGTTGCGATTCGTTGTTGACATAGACCGGCTCAGTGATGTCATGTTAAGGCTATTCATTGCCAAAGAGTCGACCAACTGCTGAGCCGGTGTAGTGGCATTTGAAGAGTTTACTGACTTCATTGGCTGATGATTGACTGAGGTGTTGACTAACCGCTGAGATGAAAGCTTTTCGAAGTCCTGGCCGTTGTTCAGCACAAAAAATGTCTGTTGATGGAGCGGTATGTTACTGCTGAGCAGAGTTGAGTTTACTTGGTGTTGCTGCGTTTGCGTTACAGTTTGAGACGGAAGTTTGTTATAACTCAATTGAGCGCTCAATGCTGTGTTAATGTTCGCATCATACACTAGTGAATTACACGACGTAGACGTGTGGTACGCTACATTCGGCGGCGGTATAAAGTTGCTGACTTTGTCGCTGCGACAGCTCCTACTACGGTTCGAATAGCTATTTTGTGGACTATCGAAGTCTGCGGCAGTACTAGTAGATACATCCTTATAACTAGTGGTGGCCGATAATGAGGACAACGCCTCATCCGACTGGCATCCGGCTAATGAGGCGGCATTAATGGAAGCCGTTAACGAAGCATAATCCAGGAGTGATGACGACGATGACGAGGTGGTATTATTTTGATTGGAGTTGGCTTGAGAGGTAGAGGTGGCGCTAAGGGAGATGCTGTTGTTGATTATGTTATCTTCTAAGACGTTGCGCGACGAAGGCAAACGCATTAAATGCTGTAATGTTGCTGTTGTGGCTGGCGGCGTTGACTGCTGTTCCGGCTGTTGCTGAACAATGCTGAATGCCACCAAATGCTTGCTGTTTGGTGGTTGTTGCGACAGCTGTGTCTGGGAGCCCACCATTTTCGCGGGTTTTCCGTATAATGGAAATGAATGGGGCAGTTATTTTTGAGAAGTTAAGCGAAAAGGAAGTTTACTAAGGTCATAAAGCTCTTTCCTTCTTGTTGAGAAAAATAAAGACGTATGCGGCGGGGTGCCTTAGCTGCTAGTATTTATTACAGAAAACAATTTGTTGCGTGCTAACACTGATGACGTTGAAGGTGGGGGATTTTTTTTAGGCGATAACGATGAAATGGTAAGAAATAGAGAATTAAAAGACCTTGTGGGTTGTTGTTTTTACAAAGGGTAGTGGGCGCCGTCACTTGAAGTTTTAAGCACGAAAAGTATGACGTTGCTCTTTATGAGAACTTTGCACGACAATTTTGCGATGTACGAAACGAACTGGCGGCAAAATTTAAGTTTGTCATGTGTAACCTTTTGCAAAGTAGGATATATTAGTTTATGGCGATGAAGATCTATTTTTATTGCACTAAATTATTCAAATTGTTGTTTACTCTGTTATAATTCGAAAATTTGTATAATTTTCAATGATAGTATTATTAAGCTTACACGATTCGTATACGAACACCAAAATATATATATTAAAGAGCATATAAAGATGATTTGTGTGTACGATGTAGTTTTTTCACAGTATTCTTTAACAAATCTAACTTCGGTGCTTTAACTATTTGTTGGCATTTTTTTAAAAATTTACACGACAATCTCAATCAGAAGTTTAATGTCCTAAAACTGCTCTCTGTTGTTTGAAGTTACATTGTCGATTGTATTCTGGCTACGTTAATGAGATCCAGCTATTAAATATAGCTTTCTGCTTCCTGCACTTTTACTTTTTGTTTAAATTAATGTAAAGATTCATCTTTGTAACCCTATTTTACAGCTGTATAAATTTTGCATTTGTTTGATAAAAAATGGATGAGTTTACTGTTTTTGAAGCTCCCCAGGTTTTAAGACTTTTCGGTGTCGTTGTTTAGTTTGGAGGAATTGTATTTTGAGATCTAAAAGTGTTATATTGTCGAGCAATCAAAATTGTCATTATTCTTTAATATTTCTCAACAGTTTTTTAAATGTAATAATAATGTAGTAGGTAATATTAAAATTCTTTTTTTCACCACGCTGAATGAACCGCACTAAGTCAAATGCTTTCCATTTAAAATAATACAAATTGCATACATTTTTTATCACTTTTTACTGACATTTCATCTTTATCTCAATGGCGACACGTTCAGTTTTTTAAATGCCCTTTAAAGCTTTGCAATTATGTTCATTATTAATTATTCTTTTGGAACCTGTATGTTCTAGTTAATGATAAATCGTCTTACGACTTCATGGTTGATTTTCACTACTTCTCTCAGAGAAGCGAAAATCTAGCTTTTTGAACTTCCTCGGATTATAAGGTTTTGTTCATGATCCTTTGTTCTAGACACACTGTGAGTGGTGTTGACCATTTAAGTTTATTTAACTATTATAGATTGAACAATGAAACGCCCATCAAATGTTTTTTGTAAGTAATAGGCTTACTTTCAACACAGCAATTTACATTGACTAGAATTAAACTTAAGTTATTGTTAAATATTCTGCCTGTATATTTGCAGGCTTCTTGTAGTCGCTCAATGTGATCAGGGCTATTTCTTTAATTACTTATAATGAAAGCCAATTGATGACTGATTTTCTTCAATATAATTACAGATATTGATTTCATCGTTGTTGCGTTACTGTTTATTCCATGGTTTGCACTATTTCTTATCTAATAACAACAATACTGCCACTATTGAGTATCACTTACAGAATTCAGTTAAGTTACATTTGTCTAAAATATTTTTTTAGTTATAGCCATATTTGATTGTGGTTCTAACTATGGCACGTTAATTGGTCAGTAAATGATTGCACTTTGCAAAAGGGTGTGGTTTAAAAGGTTATAGTTCTCTTTTGCCTATTCATATATATTGTGCGATTAGCTCCATATTTTGTGCATTAAGAAACTACTATTATGTAGTGATTTTGTTGGTTTCCTTAATCTCTCTATAGTTTATACACAGTTTTCGATATATCCCAAAACAACTGCCGACATCTCATCATATTGCTGTATAAAATGTGATTCCTCTTGTGTTTCACTCGCTTTCATCAAAATACTTTAATTAGTTCCATGTTTTCGAAGGTTCAGTGCAATGTGGTTCAATTAATCGTATTTATACATATAAATTCACAGACATCCCCATGTCTCTTAGCTTTAGGCATTATTTTTCTTTCATCAGATGTATCTTAAACCGAATGACGTTGCATCTGCGAGTAGATCTAAAAGTAAAATAATACAAAAAGATATTAATTAGAATTAACGCGAAAATTTACAATTTTACTCTTTATGAGATTTAGTATTTGTTCAATGTTCAAAAAATTATACCCAAAACTTGAAGTACCTTGAGGAAATCTTGTCATGGATTACTTATATAAGACATCATTAATAGTTTGCCTGCCAATCCAGAAAGGAATAATTCTGCTAGTTTTGGTCTTTGATTTGCTTCCCCTAATCAAGGAATGTAATTAGCAAGGAAATTGGAAATAGTATTTATATTTTCCGAGATTTTGGAATTTTTCGGAGATTTTAAAACATTAATTTTTCTTTGTTGGATTAGAAAAGTTAAATTTTTATTAGATTTTATACATTTTCAATTGCATTTATAAATTAATCCATTTGGATAAAAAAATTTCATTTTTCTATAGAAAAAATTATTTATATACCTTCAGGGAATTATAAAAATTATTTAGATATAAAACCAATGAAACAAAAATCGTAAAGCGAACAATTTTTTCAAATATGCACGGAAATTGTAAAAAATGGAAAATGGGAAAAATGTGAAATAAGTTACAATTTTTTTTACAATTGGATAAATTATTAAGACTTTTTTATTATTATTTTAATTAATTTGAAAACTTGACGAATTCAAAACGTAAAAGAACAAAAACTACTCGATATCAAAGACGTTGTAAGTCAGTTAGAAACCGAAATGAAGCTGTGAAGGGGATTCTGAAGGGAGAAATGTTTACATTTACCAAATACTTAGCCAGCTAAATTGTCATCCTAGTGTGGGAATAAGGCACCATCAGTCATACCGTGCAATATAATTTTTTCTAATGAAACACGTTTTAAGCCGAATAGTATTTTAAGAGATTAGAGAAGTTTCTATAGTTTATTAAAGACAATTTTTTGTCTCCCATGAGAGATGTAATATTCTCAATAAACCAACAGAGAAACTCAGAAAAGTTAGCCTCCTAAAATGCGACAGAAGTGTGAGAGTGAGGCACCAGTCATCCATTCTAAACTGCAAAGTTATCGAAGTTCAAAAGGACCCACCTCACTTCGTTGGAAAATTTGCCCCCTCAAGAGGTAAAAACTATTAAATATGCATGCAAGTGTTTTGATTGCAATAAATGTACGAATATTTGGTTTGGGGAAAAACATAAAAGTTTTTGGATCGCAAAATGTCCATTCTATCCCCACATCATTTTCCATTTGAACATGGGCATGTCACAAGCTGGTGGAAAACTGTCGGCCTTGAATTAGTGTAGAACTAGTTCAAAAATTCCAGTTGTGGCATGGTTAGTTATATATTGACCTAGCTCCGAAGGAGTATAGAACATTTGAAATAGTAGGAAGTGACGATATAAATTTGGTATTACAGCGCCTTCAGAACTACAAAACCGTAAAAACCATATTCACAGTAATTCATTGAAGGTTTGAGGAACATTTTTAACGGTAATGTTAATAGATTTATAAACCTTTAGTACATTTTTATGAATACAGCACTTTTAAAATAAATAGTAGTGTTACCTTAATCAAATAAACATTTTTAAGGGTTACCCGTTTAGATGAAATATTTGAGGCACAAAATATTTATTTTTTACTTTTTATTTTTCCATTAATTACCGATCCGTTTGCTATCTGTGGTTAAGATTATTACAATATAATATAAAAAACATCTAAATATACATATAATAACAACTTATTCAAATTCATATAGGTAACTAAACAAAAATCATTGAGTGATGCTTATTTAATATTATTTGTATTTAATAGCAACTAAGTAAGATCTAACGTCATAAAAAAGGAAATTATAGATATCAATTGTGCAATGTTAAGGGAAATCACCACTCACAGAAGACTATTTAGCGTCAAATTAGTTAAACGTAATTAATTAAAAGAGAAGAGAAGATCAGAAATCGAACTAGTGCGCATGTTGCAACAGTTTTCTTCGGAATGCATTGAATGAAATGTTGAAAGTTCTTAGTAAATATGGCAGATTGTCGTACACTCGAGCTAAACGAACATGAAACGATTTTTCCAATAAGGACGTTGGTTTGGGATTTCTAACAGATCGCGTAAATTGAATGGGTGTAACCTCAAAGCTCTGCGCATGCGCTTAAAAAAAATTTATAAAAGTGTTGCAGGTTGAGAGTAACTAGCAAAAAAGAAAGTAATATCCCAAAAAAAAATTCCACACCTGTTATATGAAAAACGATTTTCTCCGGCGTTTTTATAAACTATGCAGAAAGGTTGGCATAATTAAGAACTGATTTGCATGTATCTTCATAAGCTTGGAATGGTATAAATCTAAATTATACAATTTCTATAAAGTGAAATTAACATTAGGAACAAAAGAGTTGACATGGAGTTCAAAGCTTAAATTCCTATATAGCAACAAGCCAGAACATTTTATGCAGTACGAATTCTATGTTACCGTCATTTAAGTGAATTTTAATACTGCAATTTTGATCGTTATCAAAAGTTATTGCTTTAGTTGTAGGAAATTTATTGTCAGCCCATTAGAATTCTTCCAATATGAGAGCTTGCCACTATAAAGTGCTCACATTTTGTAGCGCATCAGAAAACTCCAAACTAAATTTAAAAACCAGCTGTATATCATCAGCAAAAACGAAAGGCAGACAGTTTGCATCTTACAACAATTCCAACAAGTCATTCATGTACATATTAAACACTAATGGGTCTTACACAGAGCCTTGTGGAACACAGATACAGTTAACAAACCATTACAATAAACATATTGGCGATTTCACTAAAAAGCTAACTATATTAAAGTGTACATTCCTATAGTTCGATTTGTCAATAACCGTTCCATAGTCTAATTTACCAAATGCACTTTCTAAGTCTAGAGATAAATGAACACAAAATTCACCTTCACTTATAGTTTTATAGTGGTCAGTTAGGCCAATTAGTAAGGACGTGGTTTGTGAGCTTTTTTTGAAGCCAGACTGACAGTCGCGATTTAAAGAAGGTCAAATGTTTAAGAATCTGTGATTTCATTAGACAATCCTGCCAGGACAGAAATAGGCCCATCCTTTGTAAAATTCTTTTGGCAAATGAGAATGACTTTGCCCATTTTTCCACAAGAATGAATGTCCCGAAATCAAATTGTATTGACAAAATGCAAAACATGATTACAAATAAAGGTTCGCATCCTTAATGTAGCTGCACTTATTTTAATGCAATTTGGAAAGCTTTCAGCATTTGTCATAGTAGAGTATCAAAATAAAATCCAATAACCTTGCCACGCCCATTCTGGCGCTTCTCATGGAAAATGACCGATTTTTTGAAATTCTAATTTTCCATCAAAATTTCTAGTCGACAGATTGTAGCAGCCTAAGTTCTTGGTAAATATTACTCCCATAATATTATAATAGCCCTTACAATTATCTATGAGCCATACAAATTGGCCGGTTTGTCGAAATTGTATTCATATGCTGTAATTTGCAATTCGTGGACAACAGTTACTTATGTATGTAATTATGTTGGGTTACAAAACTTCGTAAAATTTAAAAAAGTCAACCGGATAATCAACTTTACCCACATATTCCTAGATTAATATATTCCATTGTATTGCACTAAATTCAGTATAATTTAACGCGCTTCAGGCACTTAACAACAAATTTACTTCAACTGACCACATCTATTCCACCACCCGTCACATTTTTTGCGCCAACGCAAATTTATGTTGGGTGAAGCAAGTTCATCTGACCGAAATTTTTGTACTAGTTTTTCGGCATTCTAAACATTATCATTTAATTCAACACTATCATCAGCTATTGGCTACGATAGATTGCGGTATTGGTCAGTAGTAGAACAAAATACCAGACATGCAGAACGTGGAAAGAAATTTGTCTTTATTGCCTCTCTAGACTCTGGCGTTACTTAAACAACAACGGTTACGGTCACATTTGAATAAAAGATAATGTTGATATATAAAGTAAACCATTCTTTTTGAAAGGCTGCACTCCTATAAATTATAAATTAATAGTCAGGGGCCTACTTCACTTAAGACCCAAGGGTTCCTTCACATCAACACAAACAGAAAAAACTATCTGTGGGCAGTATTTTGCACGGCACAAACTCTTTGATATCATAAGTAAATGTATGTGTTTCCATTCTATATTTGCAACATGCACTTTCTATACGGGTGTTGTCATTTTACTTACACTTCTTCCGTTCGTACCAAAATACCACAAAGTTATAATTAGGTCCCCGATAGAACAAAACGGAATGTACCTGTACGCCTTACTCCTTTTCCTTTCTTCCACTTGTAAGGCAGGGCTCTCTTTATTGGCCGGGCGAAAGTGCACGCTCTGTGCACTGAAGAGAACAACAAAACACACAACAATGGAAACTGTAACTTTTCACCACAGCCACAAACGTCTTTCTGTATTAAAAACACTTTTTTATTGATAAAATATTTACTTTTTATTCGTTCCGAAATTGCGGTAACACATGTTTGTAATGGACCATGCTCCCGCGCAGAAGACCAAGTCGACCGATATTGAGCACCTAAAACGCTGCCGCCACCGAATTATTATGCACTTTGAGCTCCCGCCGATTGCATAACAGATATGGCCATCGTCACCTGGTATTGACTTAAGATGTATGCTTGTGCGTAATGATTGTTCGTTTTCGACAGATAAATATTTTCTGTAGAAAATTTCTATCTATAAAACGTTTCAATAAAAAAAAAACCAGTACCAAGCAGCCATTCAAGAATCGTTGCGCCGCTAAAGGCAGACAAAATTGACGCCGCCTTCAATAAATTGCGATCGGCTTCTTTCTCTACTCCCGGGGTCCATAAATAGTTCATTGTATCTTATTTTTGCTCTCAATTTGTACACTCGTGTTGTTATTGTTGTTGTCCAAAAGGCAGACAGTGCGTATGTCCGTCTGCGCTTTGTCGTTTTAAGTGCAAATCCGTGAGATTTACTATTTGGACAGCAAATTATATTTAAAGCGTTAATGCTTATATATCACATTTTCCCAAACACTTCTTCATTGTCACATTGTGTGTTAAATTAAAGTATTTATTTTCGTTATTTTCACTTATTTTCAATTATTTAATCCACCGAAATGCCCCGAAAACCATGCCGTGAGCTGTCGCGAGCAATTGTTATTTTTTTGTGTTGCCGTGGTGGATGCATAATAAGAACAAAGGTGGTGAATAGGGAATAGAGTTGCCACTACATAATAACAGCAATTCCAGATATGGGAGTAGTTATGGTCAGGACAAGCTGACGAATTCGTGAGTAAATGATCGTACTGACTTTTGTGAAATTTAAAGCTACGTTTTTTCACGGCTGTTATAAACAACCGATTGCATCTGCCATTTTATACGACTTTTTATAGATATTTAATGTTTAGTTTTACTAATAAAAAGTTGATTTGTAAAATTGAAATCACATTGTATGCCTGTTACTACATTTCTAAAGCTGTTAAATTAAGTCTTTTGGTATTGAAATACAGTCATCGTCCCCACCGCCACGTTAGTGGTAATGTCAAGAAAATAACTTTCACACGTTAGGTATCGCCCTTACCTATTTTTTGAAGAAAATTTTCAGTGGCTCATTAAAACTGTACGAGTTGGAGCTAGATTTTCCCATATCTATCAATCACCACTTAATTAACGAATAAATGTTGAAATTATTCAATATTTTTCAAAAATATGCAGTTTCCTGCTGGTGTGTCCAGTCTCTGTATTGACAAAATTTCATCTACTGGATCCATTTTGCTCAATTTGGAATTTCACCAGCTTCACGTTTTAGCTGAAAGGGATTGGCGGTAATATTGCTTTAAACAGACCCGCGGACGGGCGAATAGACGGACATGCTTCAATCAACTATGATTCTTAGGATAATCAAGGATGTGCTGCATATGTTTTAGAACATTTCTAGTTACAAAAGAAAACGACAATTAATATAGCGCAATCCTAAAAATAATGCTGACGGCCTGCTGGTAGAGCTGTTTAAGGCCACTAATAAATACGATTTGGGTTGAGAAATGCGTGCCCGATGATTGGAATTTGTGTGCACATTATCTATCACGGTATCAGTCTTTTACCCATCCCTTGTAATGTTCTCTCAATTGCGATGTGTGAAAGCCTGAAGCCTGACCTGATATGACATCATCAGTGAAGCTTTAGATCTGGTAAATCAGTAACTGACCAGATATTCACGTTATGGTAAGTTTTGAAGAAAACTTAAGAAAAACAGTTCGACCCATATCATCTTTTTTCTGCTTATAAAGCTGGTTTCAACATATAGCCAGTGAGAGCTTACTGTGTGACCTCTTCTGGTACAATCTTTAACAAAATCGGATATGCAGAGTGTACTGCAATTATGGAGAGAGCATTTTTTTAAGCTACTAGCTCCGGAGATGAAGAAACTAAGCTGAAATAAAAATGAATAATATGTTGGATATGGTTATGAAGAAAGCTGCATTTAACCCGATTCCATCTTTAACAAAGTCATGTGCTTGTTGAGTGTGCCGATAACATAGAAATTATTGGCAGAAAACTGTGAGATGTTACTGTAGCCTTCTCAAGCGTTGAGAAGGAAAGAGTATAAATGGGTCTAGTTGTAAAAAGGACAAAATATAATTATTTGTTTTGATGCACGAATCTCGGGACGCTGTATTGACATATTTGGCTGGGGTATGGAGTATTTGGTATGTATGGACCCAAATGCTCTATTACAAAAATATTTCGATAACGGGGCTGATCAAAACTCCGTTGGAAGGAAATACTGTAATGAATTAGAGAAGAAACGCTTAGGATTATTTTATACGCGCGGCATATAGTAGATAAGAATGTCTATTCTAGTTCCAACCTATGGAAATAAGTATCCTATGTTGGATGAGAATCAATCATTTTTCTTCAAAATTTTAAATCCATACGTTTATGTGGCAATTTAAGAAATTAGGCTTCATGCGTCGGCTTGTCTTCGTTATGAAGCCGCCTGCTAGCAAAAAAATATAAATTCGTGCAAAATCAAGAACACTTTTCACAACCTAAATAAGGCAGGAAACTTTTGGTAACCTGAAGGAGCCATTCATTATACGGTTTTTATATTAGCACGATTCTATACTACTACGTATTTCCTCGTATATTATGACAACGTAAAATCGAGAAACATTTCTTGATTTTATACGAACTATATGGATTTTATCCCTTTCGGTAGGTAGAAAATCTAGCCTTCTAGCATCTTTTTATAGATTTGTATCCGATTCGAAAGTGAACAGAGAAATCTTTGTTGCTTTCATAGAGTAAAGTTAGATAATGCGACAATTAGAGTGACAAACTAATACCATAATTTCCATAATTTTTCAGATTTTTGTTAGTATTTTTAGAGTTTATGGTAATATAATTAGTAACGTAATATAATTAGTAACATTTGAATTTAGTTAAACTATTCTAAAAAATTA
>JAHXMU010026027.1:7095-22247 GCA_019455685.1 Philornis downsi | reverse complement strand
GCATCGTATGCTGTCCAGGCTTTATCCTGTGTCTCTGTATTTATATACATTTGACTCAGACGCATCCAAAATGTTGCTTGTGTCAATAGTTTAAACAAAACAATTTATTAGGAATGTCTTCAATGTTGCTTATTTTCTTCTGCACTGTTATCATTAAACAGACAAATGTCAAACAAAAGCCTAATTGATTTTGAAAATCTTTTGATCAAAATCTTTGGTCTACACTTAGCGTTAAGCATTTTGCGTAAATCGGTAAATTTGTCAAACGCACAGATAGTGTAAGCGCTCCGCCTGGTAATTTTAATGCTGTATAACAATTGTGATTTTCGCACACAACAAAATCGCACCACGCCTGACGTCTGACGTTTATTTTACAATTGAAAATATTTTCACGGGACGCCGCTGCTTTTTACTTGCAAATTTGGTGTTTTTTTTTTAAATTTATTCTACATTAAACTGATTAGAATTCAAATAAAAATCGACACTTCTGTATAGTATAAGTTTAGGAAATTCTAGAACTTTAAAGCCATAACAGTTAAATATAAGGGGAAAAAATTGTTCAATAACAATTGACTATAGTCAAATATGTCTGTGAGAGACCAAATTAAAATAGATATCGTAAGTGAATAAAGTTTTCGTTTTTACCATTTGGCGCATACATAACATTTCTATTTCTTTCGCAAGGAATGGGGCCACGAACGTCTTGTGCGCGCCCAACAAGTGGTGGAAATGCGACCTTATGACATTGAGTCATGGTCGACGTTGTTGCGTGAGGCTCAGACCCGTCCCGTCAATGAAGTGCGAAGCTTATACGAGTCCCTGGTCAATGTCTTTCCCACTACAGCTCGCTACTGGAAGATTTACATTGAGCAGGAAATGAAGGGTCGCAACTTTGAGCGGGTGGAGAAATTGTTTCAGCGATCTTTGGTTAAGATATTGAACATTGATTTGTGGAAATTGTATCTGACATATGTGAAGGAGACAAAGGCTGGGTTAAGTACACACAAGTAAGTAAAAAAAATTATAAGTTATAACAAAAAGAGTGATCTTAAATTACAATATATAGGGATGGTAATAATGAGAGGTTTATGTTAATACTTATTTATATGTCATGTTCAGAATTCGTAAATTTCCGATTTCCGAGATACTGGATTGGTGTTTGTAGCGGATTTTGATATAGGTTTTGTTGGAACTTCTGGGTAGATTATGAGGTGCGTTTGGTAGCTTTCAAATACAGAAAAATGTGGCCACATTAATAATGCTTGTAACAGGATTGCGAGAAATCCCGTGTAGGGTTTGATAAATCGACGTTCGACTAATCGATTTTTTGTACGAAATAGTGCAGTAAATAGCCTTTTGTGTAATGAGAAAGAACCTTTGTTGTTGTTGATACATCTAAATATAAATATAAAGGATCTTTCAGCAGTGCCAATAGAGGAAAATAATATCGATAACTGTCGTTTTGAAGGACAAGGCCTCTCCTGTGCATCAAACGTCAGGAAATCTACACACATATAGGCATTATGTGGAGATATCACTAGAATAAGAAAGGGTTGGATTAAAATTCAAAAATATAGACTCGGAAAGGGTTAATGATATGATAAATATGTTTAAAAGGCATTTCGATAAGCTTTTCTAGAGTAGGTCATATCAACGTTCAAAATTTAGGGACGCAACTTGGAAAATTTGGACTTGGAGACAAAATTTTATTCCATGATAAAACATTTGCTCGAATCCAATCAATCTCCTTTAAGTAAATGGGATTCCACTTCAATTCACAGAATTAAAGCATAATAATAACGAAACAGAAATAATGAGAAAACATTGATTTTGCTGAATTAACAAATTTGAAGGTAAAGATCAAGCAGCGCAGTGGACGAAATTTCAATTTTTAATTGGAAATTTTAGAGGTCAATTTATAGGGAAAGAAATAGGGAAACTGTGGGTTATAGTCTTGCATATTCCGTCCCTTTACGATTGAGAGGTTGAAAGCTTAGATTACTTGTTTCATTCTGCAAAAGCCACTCAAAATACTCGACTTCACCATCTGAAATTGGTACCACAGAAAGGACCAAAGTTAGAAGCAGTTAAGGCCGACATTTTCTTTATTTTGCATGATACTAAAGATTATCCGATTAAGTTAAATTTGTTATCCATCACCACCCTTTTGTTCCAACGTCCAAGGGAGATATTAATATGCTAATGTGTGAAATTTTGCCGGTAAATTGCATTAAAGATTAAGACCACCTATCAAATTCGAAGCATAGCACTTTATATATGAAAATCTTAAAAAAACGAATCTCACAGATGAGTCATACCTCCATAACATTTTAGTGCAAAAGCAAATTCCCTTGAACCCATGAATGAGATATGAGAGAGTTTCCCACATTCAGTTAGCTTAAATGCTTTCTATTTTTAGACTCACTCAACGGGAGCTACAGTTCACAGTTTGACAAGCATTTATTAGACTTGTATGTTACTCGATTAGTCGAAGTGTTTATAAGGCACATCGAAGTGCCTTTCATTATCAAATAATGATAGGAATTGAACCTGCCTGTGATAAGGTGAGCGTTAGTCGCGTGTGCTAACCATAGCGCCACAGCGGGTCACAGTTGGCATATTACAATGAAATTTCGTTGTATTATTTCATAATTTCAAAAAATCTAGAGTTTTGACTTAAACGTATTTAACGTAAACGTAATGTATGGGATATAGAATTTTGTTTTCCGTCAAGGACTGCTTTTTTTTTTGGTATATCCCGATTTTTTCTGATATCCGCAACAACATCGCTCATTGTTACGAAAATATTCCAATCATTACACTTTATAAACCCATTTTCCTTCTAGAGAAAAATTGGCTCAAGCCTATGACTTTGCTTTGGAAAAAATTGGTATGGATTTGCATTCATTCTCCATATGGCAAGATTATATATCCTTTTTGCGGAGTGTCGAAGCTGTAGGAAGTTATGCGGAAAATCAAAAGATAACGGCGGTGCGCAGAGTCTATCAAAAGGCGGCCATAACACCTATAGTGGGCATAGAACAGTTGTGGAAAGACTACATACAGTTCGAGCATGGTATAAATCCGATAATATCGGAGAAAATGAGTTTGGAAAGATCCAAGTAAGTATAAGAATAAAAACGTTTAAAATGAATTTATTTCAACCGTAAAATATTGACAACACAGAGATTATATGAACGCCCGCCGTGTAGCCAAAGAATTGGAAAATATAACTAAAGGTTTGAATCGCAATCTGCCCGCTGTGCCACCGAATTTATCCAAAGAGGAAATCAAACAGGTTAGTTCATATATTTAACCTGTAACTGATAATAAATATCATTCCCCTTCATTACATTCGTATTATCGTTTTTTAGGTTGAACTGTGGAAAAAGTTTATAGCTTTTGAGAAATCCAATCCTTTGCGCACTGAAGATACCGCTTTGATTACCCGTCGTGTTATGTTCGCTACAGAGCAGTGTTTGTTGGTGTTAACGCATCATCCAGCAGTTTGGCATCAAGCAGCACAGTTTCTAGATCAAAGCTCTAAAGCTTTAACCGAAAAAGGAGTGCGTATTGTGTTATCCTATCCTAAAATTTTTCAATTTCAGCATAATACGTTGATTACGAATGGGATGAATGCGCTACCGACCATGGTTAAGAAGAAATTGCCAATAATTGTTATTGGTCCATTGAAAAGACGTTCAATAAATAATGAGACTCTAAAGTCTTGTCTAAGCACACAAATTGAAAACCAATGGATTTTTTATTTCGCCCCAAATACTGTCGTACATGATGTCTGGTTGTATTGAAGAATTTGCATTAACAAAACAAAATCGTAACAATAACCTTCTATAAAGTCTTAAAATTTGTGAAGCATTTAAAGATTTAACGTAACTACTTCATAAATATAATGCGAATTCTTTGATGCTTCTGCAGACATTTCGTTTCTTACTTAATGTGTACTTTTTAAATCATATGTATTTGTCATTTTTTATTTTTAATTGTTTAAATGAATGATTTCTACACCCGATTTAGGACACGCAAGCTGCTAAAATATTTGCTGATGAATGTGCCAATATCCTGGAGCGTTCCATTAATGGTGTACTGAATAAGAATGCGCTGCTGTATTTTGCTTATGCTGATTTTGAGGAAGGCCGCATGAAATATGATAAAGTTCATGCTATGTACAATAACTACTTATCAATTCCGGATATAGATCCAACGCTGGTAAGTATCGAAACTATATATTTACAACTTCAAAGAGAATAGAACTAAAATTGTTTGCGTTTACATTTCGTGATAATTCATAGGTGCGATCATTTACATTATTATAACCGAAAACAGTTTTTGTGAATTCTGTGATAACAAATTATTTCTCCGGGAGTTGAAAATTCTTTGAAAAATTGTGGAGAAAACTTAACTTTTTTATGTTTTAAAAATTATTATGGGAAGTTCCTTTAAATGTAAAATAATTGGAATTATTTTATATTACAGTGCAGCAGTTTGAGATCGTAAACCTGTGATACTTTTGTCTTATGCTTCTGGAAATGTATATTTTTGAAACACCTAAATAAATAAATTAATAAAATATTAAGGCGCCTTCGGTAAGAATGTGTCCAACTGAAAAGAAATTTTAACAGAGAGTTGTTATAACGGCGGATATTGTCTTGTTAGCTCTGAGACGAGATAGGAAGGAACACTCTGTCCAAGTCAGATTCATTTTATAATTAAACTATTAACATGGCTGAGAAAAACTTTACTATTATGCGCAAAAAGTGAGACCACTTTTCAATCTAAATTTCGCGGGTATATAGAATCTCAGAAATGTTTTGTTCCTGAGTAGATAGCGATATGACAAACATCGGTGCCAAATTTCAAATCGTAAAGGTCATTAGTGTTTGAGTTAGTCTTCGTTTTGTATGACACTAAAAGTGATTTTGGTGGTTTTTGCAAAGCGCGATTTTGTTGAGTAGAGAAGTTGCACTAAATTTTGTTTGTGAAATGAAATTTGAACAGACTTTGTCGAAAGAAAAGTTTATAAATGGCGTACAAAGTTCTGAAATGGCCGAAAACGGATTGAAGATGGAAAGTGCCCCAGACGACCACCTAACTTTACCGATGAAAGTTGCGTTCAATAAAACCGAGATTTGGTGCTCAAAAACCGTAGATTAAAAATTTGGGCCCATGCTGATGATATTAACATTTCAAAGAGATCAGTCAACTCCATTTTAAAAGATATTTTAAGTCCGTCTCAGTGGGAAGAGACATGAATCTGCTTGTGATCCGAAAACGACTGACCAGTTGAGTGAATATCGGGCTAAAGATGAAGCAAATGAAAGAAATCGCGCCAAAATCGGCCAAATATCAAGTTCCGCCTATGGGGCATTGTTTTTATTCAATTGAAGAGCTGTAAAGTGAATCGCAGTGCGTTCTGAGGCAAAATCGAATGATAACTATTTGGTATGTTTCAGGGATTACAAAATATGTTAGCACAAATGTATTGTGTGTAGAGGGAGGAAAATATTATATTATTATAAGAATTTTTTTTAAAGAAGTATTAAAAACTGGTCTTGCTTTTTGAACACAGCAGTACATTAGGATCAAGTTTCATAATCCTTAGTTCTTCTAAGGGATGTTCGGGGTTTCTCTAGTAGCATTGCCAACTTTCTCGTTGCCTATTGCCCATATATGATATTAATTAAATCTGCATATTCGATGCATTGCGGCAAGAAATTAATTGTCGTAACTCACCCTTGCGTTCTCCTTGGTAAGGCTAAAAAACATTCGAGTTATCAGTGCAAATAAGATCTTCCGCTATGATGCATAGGAAACTATTGCGGCTAGATCTACTAAGAGGATTCCAGTACTACTTTCCATTGCGGCTAGATCTACTAAGATGATCCCAGTAGTTTCGGCATAGCTGTGGTTGAATAATTGATTCCGAGCGTGAAAATTACTCCATCGGTGGACAAAATAATATCAGAGTGATATGAGAAAATTGTTTAGCTAAAAATGACTTGAATATCGTCAAGGTATGGATAATCAATTACATCGTTATTTCAATTTATAAATATATGTTAACATGCCAGTAACAGATCTTATGCAGGTTATCAGAAGACATTGTAAGGTACAATATAAGTGAGCAATATTGACAAGGTACAAAAAAAAAACCTCTGCAACGAGTCAAGGTACGTTTTATTAACATCTCAAACTTGTCGAAGTAGTGTATTTTTTCTGTGGTTCCCAACAGAGTAGCCATTTATAAATATATGAAATCGCCTGCGTTGTTCCTAACTAACGAATAAATGACAAATATATGAGAAAAGTTGGGAAATAGGTCTATTTGTCGAAAATTAGATTTAGCCTTATATTATTAAGTTTTTCCCTACTGGCCCAATTTGTCCCTATTATCACACTTGCCTGCCATCATCTCTACTAAAAGGATTATAAGCTGCGATGGTCCTTTTCGGTATGTCTTCAATAGCACCATACACGCATTCTATTTTTAAGCTAACAGGATAAGGCCTATTGCTTAGCGACAATTCCAAACGTCATTCTGAGAAGTGTTTGCCAGTGCCATTAAGGTGACCGCCGCTCAAAGAAAGATTTTAATGTTGTAACCAAAATCGCACACTGGGGTCCAAAATGCGGCGCCATGGGTTTGATACAATTTTATTGTGCTGTCAAAGCTATCCTGATTACAACAATTTTAATGTCTTCGGTTGGCACTTCAAAAAAGCTGCATAGAATATGTTTACATGAGCCGATAACCTATACAGCTAGGATGTTTTTTACAAAATACGAGTTCCCAGTACCTATATAATTAATAAATAAGAATGTGATCCCATTTTTCTGAAAGTGGGTTGAGCAATGTAGGTGCTAATTTTATTATAATGGGCCAATTTTGTTGAATTTCGAATGTAACCTGAGATCCCTCTGTCTTTGTCGTGAATTTAACGGGCAGGCGTTATTGCAAACGTAATGATAAAATTAAAATACTTTATAGATGTGAACAAAAAATCGTTGTAACTGATCAAAATCCAAAGAAACAGACGAACTGGAAACACATTCATATGTCATATGACCATCATCATATCTTTCACATGGAGCCAAAAATAATTAGAAAATGGAACTTCTACCATGTACGACTTTACTCATGCCCAACTTCCTTCTACACTGCCTTCAAAACAGAAAAATCTAAATCAGAGATGTTGGCGAAAGTAAATGAAGTCAAGTTAAATGAAGCAAAACCAATCAGTTATTAAGGGTAGCAGGTAATAATCCAATTGCAGTTCTGAAAAATTTGTGTAGTGCCATGTCATGTTTGAAAATGTTGCACCTCAAAGTTCTTAGGGGCGTACGAGTATTGCGGTGGCGAAGGTAAGAAAATATTTGCGGAAATATGCCAATCTTAGAAATTAATTAAATTTAAAAATAAACGGATATGGCACGAAGACACGAGGTAAAAGTAAAGACTCGCAAGTGCCTGAAGATGATTCATCAATCTTTTTCATCAGTGCGGCATTTATACAATATGAACGTATCCGTCAATGGTTCTCTTTGGACGTAATGGCAGAATACTTTATAAATTGGATGAAGAATTTCTATAGGTATGTTCGAACCACATTACTGTTTTGTTCTGTCATTTTGCCAATTTTTAATGATTCACTTGTGGTTCGTGGTCTTTCGCTTTTCATCACAATTCTAATATAAGAGTGCTTCAAACTTTTTCTCATACCTTACCTTCGGTCGCAGTAGTTCGAAACATACACTGCCGCTCACCTGAATAGCGCCACCCTAATCATTTAACAATAGTTACTACTATTTAAAGTACACTTCACATAACGGTTCTGTTTTTACTTATTTGTTTCTTCTACTTCCACACATCACCTACAAAAATTTTGAAGTCATGGAAGTGTCCCTTTATTTTAATTCACTCTTTTCTTTTAAATGAGTGAAAAATGTGTTCTTCTTTTTTGGTCCATTTGAATAGCAACCCTCAGGTGGTAATCAGTTTAAGTGTAAAAGTCTTTTGCAGATTATAATAAATCAGATCGGGTTACAGTAATTGTGTATAATTAAATATAAAACAATCGATTTTAAATAAAATGGGCCGAGCTAAATACTTGAGTGTCGGGGAAGGATCCAAAATGTAAACCTACAAGGAGAGTGGATTTTCTATTCATCAAATAGCCAGAAAAACTAATAGAAGTCGCAAAGCTATATCGAGATATTTACGTGACACCGAGGGTCATGGAAATAATATGAAAATAAGTGCTATTACAGCCGCTGACAAGAGGGCTATTCTGAGATATGCCTCAAATTCACACGACTCTGCTGCCAAAATCAAGGAAAAAGCTGGCGTAAATGCAAGTGTATCAACGGTAAAAAGAGTTAAAGAGTCAAAGCAGCACACTCGCTTGCAACGCTTGAGATTTAAAAAGAAACCACAGCTGGACAATCTCCGTAGGTAACGTCGTCTTCATTTTTGTCGTACGACTGTGATGTGGAGTAGAGAGTGGAATAGAATTATATTTTCCGGCGAAAAAAATTGAATTTAGAGGGTGTTGATGGATATAATTACTATTTCCACGGTCTTCGGAAAGAGAAACATCTACTATATCAATTACACAGCCGGGTTGGGTTTATGAACTGGCCGCCTTACTCTACAGACTTAAACATTATTGAAAACGTCGGGGGTTGGCTAGTACGCAAGGTGTACGAATCAGGCAAGCAATATTCAAGCAAAAGTAAACTCATTAATGGAATTAAATAGGCCTGCTACTTCGCTGGACCTAATCAAAAAACTCTATGATTCTTTACCGAACAGAACATATGAATGTATTCTAAACCAGGGTGGAAGCACCCACTGCTAAATTGTACTTAAAATACTTATTTTTATTTATTTATTTATTTATTTCGGGCTTGTAATTTAAAGCCTTTCCGCCAATTATAAGTAAATTACAATATGCAACAATTCATCATAATAAAAATTAAATATAAAATTTATAAAAGTATAATATGACATATAATAATATAATATAACATTAGGATCGTTGAAGACAAAAAAAAAAAGTATGGAAAAAAAGACTAATTCAAAAGTTAGAAGTTAATCGGAATATAATCTTGAAATATAAGATAATCGGTATGTAATAAAGGCTGCTCACAGTTTAATTGAAAACAAAAATTTTGCAGTAAAGTCTGAAAGTGTTGTAGAATGTGCCTTTTGTAAGAATCAGGAAATAATTTAAAACTTTAAATGGCTTGGTAGTAAATTGTAAATTCGAGCTACTCTTACTACAAAAGCACGACCCATGAGTGCTGCTTATTACGAGTGGAATGTGAAAAATTAAATGAATTAAAAAGAAATTGAGGACTACACAATCGAACAACTTTATAAAATAACAGCAAAGACCTAAAATGTACATAATTTTTAAAACTACAACCCAAGAAACGCTTAACATACGGTGTTATATGAACACGACGCCTCAGTGAGTATAAATATCTCATAACTCTATTAAACGTCATCTGAACTTTCCTCATATTTTGGTTATTAGTGCCACTATGTATATAACTCTAAACAATATAGGATACTAGGCATGATATAAGCATGAACCAATTTCTCCTTAATCGATCTGGGCAACACTAAGTCGGTATTATAAAAACTTCGCAGTGAATAATTTAAACGTCGGACTACATTATCCACATGATAGTTAAAACTTAGTTTGTTGTCTAAAACTACTCTCAAACAATGTACACTGTGGACCACTTCAATACGTGTGCCACGATAAGATAAATTCAGGTTTAAATCACGATTAGAAAAAATCATAGCTTTTGTTTTTGGAATGTTAATTGAGAGTTTATTTTCCGTCATCCATGAGCAGATCAAATTTAACGCATAATTAATATTACTTTGCAAGACATCATCAAACTGATATTCTCCCTTAAAGAGCAATTGTACAGGGTTGCCCATATTCGACGGACCCATCTGGCAACGCCATAACTTTTGACAGAGATGTCAGATCGCTTAATGACATACCGCGTTTGAAGCGTCAGTCCAAGCAGATTTTTACCATGGAACAATACACGCCACGCGAGCGCTCTGAAATAGTTGAAATTTACATTCAACAGAAGAAGTCAATTGTGAAAACTCAACGTGCTTTTAAAATATTAAAAAATGTGAGAAGTGCGCCTTCTAAGAACACCATTAAGCGTTTATACGAAAAATTTTCGACTGGTGAGGCTCTTTCTAATCCGAAGAGGCCAAATAAATGTCGACCAAGGCGATCGGCCGAGAATATCGCTGCCGTACGAGCCAGTGTTGAGAGGTCCCCAAGAACATCCCAAAAGCGCCGTTCTCAGCAGTTGGGCATGGCTCGGTCCACTTTACAACGGATTATTCGCGTTGATTTGCATTTGTTCCCGTAAAAAATTCAATTGACGCAAAGATTGTTGCCTGCGGACAAGCCTCGTCGATTGGAATGGGCCCAACGAGTCATCGAAATGGCCGATGATGACGAGCAATTTTGGAACAAAATTATCATGTCCGATGAAGCCCATTTCACATTGAATGGGACCGTAAATAAGCAAAATTGCCGCATTTACGGCACTGAAAATCCTCAGGAGATTCAAGAATTGCCTCTTCATGACGAAAAAGTCACAGTTTGGTGCGGCGTTAGTGCGAAAACGGTCATTGGGCCGTTTTTCTTCCAAAACGAAAATGACCATGCTGTTATCATCAACTAGGAGCGTTATCGCGACATGATGACCAATTTTGTGATGCCAATTATTCGTCGAAAGCGTATGAGGCAGTTCTGGTTTCAACAAGACGGCGCTCCACCGCACACAAGTCGCATAACAATCGATTTTCTGAAGAATTTGTTTCCAGGCCATTTGATGTCGAAAAGTGGTGATTTGGATTGGCCACCGCGTTCGCCCGATTTGACGCCCGCTGACTTCTTCTTGTGGGGACATTTGAAGTCAAAGGTTTACGTTAACAAGCCAAGGACCGTAGAAGAGCTCAAGGACAACATTCGTGAAGAAATAGCCGCTATTCCGGCCGAAATGTTGGTGAAAACGATGGAAAATGCTGCAAAAAGGGCACAATACGCCATCAACGCCAGAGGCGGCCATTTGAGAGATATCATATTCAAAAATTGATGTAAACAAATCTACTTGGAACAAATTAAATGAATAAGATTGCCAACCGCCAAATTTTTATTTTTTTCTTTGATTTTTTTTTTTAAAAACATGGGTCCGTCGAATATGGGCAACCCTGTACATCATCTGCAAATGCATAGGGAATACATGTATCATCGAGGATACTAAACAGATCATTCAAGTACAAAATAAAAAGTATTGGGCCAAGTACCGAGCCTTGAGGAACACCGCTTTGGACAGGTAAAACAGAAGACAATGAATCATTGACAACAACATATTGACTCCTACCGTATAGGTATGATGAAATCAATTGACAGGTATTAACGTCGAAATTATAATTGGTGTATAACTTATTCAACAAGACACCATAATCAACACGATCAAATGCCTTTTCTAAATCCAAGGATAATAACACACAAACTTTTTGACTATATACTTCTTTCCTTATGGTATCTGTAAGACCAATAAGTAGTCCAGTGGTATTCCTATAATTTCGAAATCCACATTGACAGTCGTTCAGCAACGACTCACTTTCAATGAATCGCAATAACCGACACTTTAGTATGTGCTCCAAAATTTTTGACAATATGGGAACTAATGAAATTGGTCCCAAATTTTCGAAATCACTGGAATCATTTTTCTTTTTAATTGGGATTACCTTAGTTAACTTCCACTGAACTGGAAAAGAAGATGTCATTATGATCGTGTTGAATAAGTGCAAAATATGGCATGAAATTAGTGGAAAAATTATTTTCAAAAATTTCAATGACAGACCATCTGCCCCTGGAGCATTAGACTTAATAGAAGAATACGCAGACCACAATTCATCGAAGGTAACACACTGAAAAGAGAATCCATCATTCACAGATTGCGGTATGGGATACGTAGTTACGTTCAGTTGGTTGCCAACAAAATGCGTGTTAAGTTGCTCAACGTCAATATTGTCAAAATTACCTTGATTGCAAGTATCACCTATCAAGCCATTCTCACTAATGCGATTCCACAGTGTTTTAACAGAGACAGTGTTTTCGAAAAGTGCAGCATGCGCCCCAATTTTCAGTTTTCTACTGACATTTTTGCAACGATTTCTGGCCCTGCAATAAATTTTCCAGTTAACATCATTGGCATCATTAATATATTCAGCAAAAGCTAAATCACGTATTGAACGGAGGTAAAGAATTTGTGGCGATGAGTACCATTTATCATGCGACATACATATCTTTTTCTTTTTAAGTGGTATAACAGAATGGACAAAGGGCAAACCAGCCATAAGTATGTTTAACTGACAATCAACATCACTTGTAGCATACATATCTGAAAAATCAAATAAGGCAGTAGTGCTACTCAGCACTTCTGGACTTACTGACTTATAATCATAAAACTCAAAAACATTTTTATATTTTATCTAAAGGCGTGCTTTGAAATAATAGGACAATAAAACTGATCCGAAAATTGCACGTTGGCAGGGTGAGACATTAAGAAAAAATCAATCAAGGAAGATGATTGATGAACTACATCAAAGTGTGTTGGCACGATGTTATGATGAACAAAAATGTTCATCCTAGCGCATGTCTCCCTCACCAGACTAGAATGTCTCATATCAAATAAATTCTTATTGAAGTCACCCATAATACAAATGTCAGTATATCTTTCTATACATCGGACATATCATTCTCAAAAGAGTTAAAATCTCCATGAGGTAAATATACTACACCAAACAATAATTTACGACCACCTGACAACACCTCAATAAACAAGCTCTCAACTACGCCATAGTTACTACTTTTATATACCACCCTATACCTTAAATTGTTCGAAATATACATAGCTACACCACAGCCTCTCTGAATCGGACGATCATTTCTGCAGCACGAATAGCCCGAAACTCTTATACAATTCGAGGATGTAGATGGTTTGAGCCACGTCTCACTGACTCCTACAATATCCAAGCCACTGTTTTCTAATACATTTCTTATTTCTGATAATTTTATGGAATTTGGAGTAAGATGAAAACTTTGACAATTAAAATGCGCAACACTCAGGTTGTCAGAAAAACTACATAATTTAGAACTAATATACCGATTATCTTTAACAGAACTTTCATTAGCAAAATTCATATAATTAAGTCTAACGAAAAAATAAATTCAACAATAAATAGAGACGCACATAATGTGTATATTATAAAAATGTATAAATTACTACTAGAAGAAGCAAATAACGGATTTTCTATGCTTGAACCAGGATGTGCTTCATAATCTAATAATCTACTACATTCCCGAGAGGTAAAGGTTCTAGCTATGCCATCATTAAAAGTAATTGTAGCCTTTGGCAGGTCACCATTAATAAAGCTGTACTTTTTTATCTTATTCTGACTACGTAACCTGCGACATACGTGAACCAAGGCGGCAGCATCTGGAGTAAGGTGATCATTTAAGAATATCCTCGAACGTACATCCGTATCCACAACATCATTTAGGCGTATTTGGGGCCGTCGGTAGTAATTAGAAATAATTAAGTCTCTTGTTTGAACCGAGTTTAGCTGCACAAGTACCGATTTACCACCAGCAAAATAGCAACAGTGCTGTATGTCCCAAGGGTTTAAACTGATGTTGCACAGATTAAAAATTTTGGCGACGGGCTCCATAATATTGTGAATACCTATTTTTTATATTTTTATATTATATTTTTATTAATCTACTAGCCGACCTGGCAAACGTTGCTTTGCCTTCAAATTTTATTTTTATTGGAAATGTTTCATGCCAATCGGTCTATTATAATAAGAAACGCCTATATTTGCATATTTGCTATATTTGCAGAAGAACTTAAACTGAAATACAAAATTCTGTTTAAATACCGTTAGCAGGAGCAGAAATAATCCCGCCCATATTTGCAGCAGCACTTAAGATATGTACACCAAACCGATGTACCAAATTTTGTTCAAATACCGTAAACAGGAGCAGAAATATTGGATATATAATTTATGGTTTGTATGGGAGGTACCACGCCCCATTGTCCAATCACGCCCATATTTGCAGTAGCACTTAAGATATGTACACCAAATTTTGTTCAAATACCGTAAGCAGGAGCAGAAATAATTTTTAATTTTTTGTTTATATGGGAGGTACCACGCCCATTTGTCCAATTGGACCGAATTGCAAATCTAAACCATCCCGAGCACCACCCAGACGCATATACAGAAATTTATGCAAAGCGGTCCAGCCGTTTAGGAGGAGTTCAGTGACAACGCCTGTACAGTAGAATTATATATATAAAGATTCAAATGATCCAAAAACTGAAATTCAATTTCTGACTTTTTTTTTGTGTTTAATGTTTTAGTACTTCATTCAGTAAAATAAAAGAAAATTGCTGTTATACGATTACAGCAAATACGTGAAATATGATTTATAAAAGCACAACCAGTTCGTTATAATTATTATTTTGGAAAAAACGAGCTTAGAAAAATATTCAGGGGTGCTATTCAGGTGAGCGGCATTGTACATCTGTGGTTGCAGACCTAGATCAGACACAATATGCAATGTTTTGTATGGCAAACGGTATGTTTTGAGATCAATTAAGATTTGATTCTTTCATTTTAACCGGTCATGCGTCAAAAGTAATTTGGTGATTTTTCGATTTATTATTATTGTGGTTAGCAGATTTGTTTAAAGGTAGACAAAAATGTTATTTTCTTTGGTCACTGTGTCGCCAGATGCTCCAAGTTTTTGTTGATTATATCATATATGTGATACGCCGTGTCACACGACCATCTAGATGTGTTGGCGAACACTTCGAGTAATCGTGTAATTGATGAATATAGTAAAAATCTTCTCCAACTTACGTTCGTAATCGCCAAATTGTAGGTCCCTCTCAGTGCGTCTAAAATTAGAATGCCTGTGAGCTCACTGAATACGAGAATCTATCCCATATTCCATTGATGAAAAGCAGAGGAATTTTATCTTTATTTCTTTGTATGATTTCTTGTTCGGAAATAT
>JAHXMU010026025.1:0-29048 GCA_019455685.1 Philornis downsi | reverse complement strand
ATTATAAGATTCTGTCAGAATACAAAAAGTACAAAGTGTATTACGGGGCGTAGCACAGTACTCTTGGGACTAAGAAATTAACCGAAAAAAGTACATAAGTACCAGCTTTATCAACCCTGATCGTTATGCATATTAGATGGATTTATAAATCACTGCAAACTACCCAGATGTGCAATTATTGTATTAACCCCCCTTACCCCTTGAATTAATGAAATGAGGCAAATGGTTTTGAGTCATGAATGTTACCATTTGTTGCGGTTATAATTTCTATACAGCAGTGACGTAGCATTTATTACTAAGTATTTTATGCCACATGAAGATTTCTATTTTACAAGTAGTTGTGCTTCTTAAGACGGGCGTGTCAGTAATTTTAATTAAGTCCTTTGGATAAAGATTTTATTCCATCCTTAGCAAACTCTGTATAGTCTTACGAAAAGCATATCATTCGCTATGACTAGACGAACGCAGCTTCTGAATTCGGTTGCCCCAACCAAAATAATTACAAAAATGTTTCTTCTATGAAGCGTCATCTCCTGTATATAAATCTCAAGCAAGTGAACTGGCTTACGTAAACTTTGTTTAAAGCTAAGCGTTATGAAGTTCTTTTCATTGTTTGTTCGTGAAAAAATTTAGCGGCATTGCCAGCTTTTCTTGTATTGCTTTGCAACATTAAAATGGAAGCAAATTTATTTTTTACGTCGTAATGTGTTCCATAATATTGATATTCATTTAATGGTTTCAGTCTGGCAGGACTGCCGCTTTTAAGCAACTGTCATCTGAAGTGTTGTTTATTTAGTGAAAGGTTTGCCATTTACGAATAAGGATCATTTAACCAACGAAGAACACGTAAAAATAGTTAAAACGTACTACAAAAGTGGTGATTCAAGCGTGGACACTTTTCATGCACTACAGAGTGATTATGGTCGTCATAACCGACCTACTATGCAAGGAATTGCCAATATTATAAAGAAATTTGAAGAAACTGGAAGTGTTAAAGATGTGGTCAACGCCTGTGCATCATTACAATGTACGCACTGCCGAAAATATCACTTCTGTTAGTGAAAGTGTGGCGTATAGTCCGAATTTCAATTCGAAGCGCTATGGCCGTATGATAACCAATTTTTTTGACCCATTATTAAAGATTATGAACTGAACGATATGTGGTTTCAACAAGGCGGTGCCACGAACCACACGACACGGCCAATTTTGGCTTTATTGCATGTGAAGTTTCGAGGAGAAGTAATTTCAAGTTTTAGCGACGTCAATTGGCCACCAAGATCATTCAATTTGACACCTTTAGACATTTTTTGTGGGGTTAAGCTAAAAACCGTGTTTACGCGCATAATCCCCAAACTTTGGAGCATTTGAAAATCAACATTCGTCAAGTTATTGCCGAGATACCGCCCGAAATGTGTGAAAAAGTGATCGAAAACTACCTTAAATGGATCCCCTGCTACTGCAACCAATTCAGAGGCGGTCCTTTAAATTACATTACAAATCTCTGGGATTACAGCTTATGTAAACGTGCCTATTCAGATGTATGTAGATTCGTAATTGGAAATAGTCTTCGGCACTGCGAAACAAGGATGTCAACCCCTAATCTACCACATACTGCAAATCAAACCATTTTTGTAAGGCGCTAAACAATCGATTAAGGGCAAAGATGATGAGGCCAAAATTATAAGCGACAAAACAGTCTTCAAACAATACCGTTAATTAGTCGAAAAACTGATAGTCAAAAAAACAACTATGACTATTTGTCAAAAAAAGTTAAATTTAATTAGCACAACAGTTAAAATAAATGCCGAGACAAGGCGTAAATGCTAAAGCTATGAAAAAGTACTGTTATGGCAATATTTCTATGACAAAATTAAAACTTGGATATAAAAGCAAGTCATAAACTGTCATTATTTGAATCTGAATAGTTGCTGAATTTTATCAAAACGTAAAGTTACTGGAGTTACTAATTCTAATGAAAACCATAATAGAGTATAATGTGAGTTCAAGTTGAATTTTCGGGGCGAATTTGCATAGTTGCCAAATGTAAAAAAGCTATAAAAGTAAACTCCCTATAGATGTACAGTTACTGATAAGGAACATACCGTAACGAACAAGGTGGCGCATTAATTGTGTTACAATAAAAAATTTAAATAATGCATTCCATTTAGTTTTTTTTTAATCAATGTATTTCATTTATTTTTTTATTGTATATAAAATTCAATTTTATTTTATATAACTAATTGGTTTTGAAGATGATAGACCGTAACTGACCTTTGACGCTACACCTGATCAGAAAATTATTGTTTGCGGCCTGAAGGGTTGAAGTCGGCATCCCCTCAATTATTGCTTTAATGAACTGCTTCAATTCAGTCAAATTCCTTGATTTCGTTTTGTACGCCTCTTGCTTCACCTAAACCCAATGAAAAAAAGTCAGATGCAGTCAGGTCAGGTGACCTTGAGGGCTAGCGGAGTTTCTGGATATTAATTTGTTTGTTTTGGAGCTCCGCCATAAATAATCTGGCTATATGTGCAGTTGCTTCATCTTACTGGAACCAAATGATACCAAATTCTGGGTAAAAAAAACTCCTTCAACATCTTTAAATAACGGTCCCCATTGGACCCCGTTTTGTGTTTGTATTCGTGCACCGCCCTGTATTATGAATAGAAGTTAAATTTCCAGAGGAAAAACTAACACCGCATGACAAGTTGGCACAACATTGGGATACTTTCATTTCGAGCTTTATGTAAGCTTCATTAGTTGAGGTATTGTTTCTGAGTCTCTGCAATAAAAAATGCATATTTTTGAATAATAAAATTTCCAAATGTTTAACATTTGTTGTGTTTTTTTTGTGTTTTTTCCAAATGTTTAACATTTATTGTGTTTTTAATATCTAAACAAATAAAGATGCGATAGAAAGTATACACTTTTGAGTGGTAAATTTATAAGAATTTCATGACTAATACTCGTATATAATAAATTTTAAACAGCAGATCTTCAGAATTAGAAGTAAAAACATTCACTTTTTTGTGAAAGTGAAGTAATGAGCATCACTTATATGTAAGAGCACCTTTGAAGTGGCTGAATTGTTATTGCACCGTTTAGTTTGAAAGTGGTGTAAGTTCATTTTATGAGAAAAATGTGCACTTATTGCTATACAAACAATATATAATAATATCTGTAGACCAGTATACAGAAATTTTAGCCTGCTGAATCAATTTCCATACACCTTACACTTTGCTTTGGTACAAATATTCTTGCGTGGATTGAATTTTATAGGCTTTCAAACTCAAATCGACGTGTAAAATTTTCCTTATAGTTGTGTAACACATACCCAATCACTGACATTTCACGATTGAATTGACATTTCACGATCGTCATTAACACTGGTCGCTACGGCTGCAATATTTTCTTCGGTACGCACTCCACGTATGCGAGTCGATGGTTTTATGTCCAACAAAGTAAGTTTGGTGCAAAATTTGGAGATAACAGCACGAATTGTTGATTCAGCAGGTCGATTATGACGACCATAAATAGGTCGTATAAAACGATGCACATTTGTTACAGAGCACGACTTTTTATAATAAATTTCAACGATTTGCAACCGTTGCTCGTTTGTTAGTATTTTCATGATGAAATCGCAAACTATACTATACAAAGTATAGTATACACTTTTTACTTTGACAGAGGACGTTTGGACGCCAATACCAACCAGTGCTGTACTAGAAAAGACGAGCCGATATAGCTTATTTTTTAGTCCCCGGCTACAATCTGACAAAATATTAAGCTATGCCAAACTTTAAAGGAGTTTCATAAAAATTTACGCAGCTATAATGTCTACCAACAAAGCAGACGCACATCATGGCTATCGATTTAAAATGTGCTGAAACATATCTGGTCAAAAATACTTAATATTTTAGATGCTTTTGAGTGTCGCATTTTAGCCGTATCAAATGATCTGCATTTTCATTTCTTCGAATAAATGTATAAATATTGATCAGTAGATGAAATTGACTTAATACTTGGTTGTGTCAGTTTCAATTGCTCAAACTAAAAACCAAAGTGGACATACAACACTTTCGAAATAAACGATCTATATCTCTATTAATTGTTTTTTTTTTCCTATCAGAAAAACTTTTTGTATCAGCCTTTCTACAGCATAATTTAAAATTTATACAAATAATTCCAGTGTGAAAACGAATTCCTGAACGTGCTGAGTCACATGATTTAAGTTCCCACTAAACTATGAGGAAAATTCTCTGGATCAATCAGTGCTGTAGAGCTGGGCTTGTGTACGCGTCATGTGCATAGCATAGAGTTAGAGTAAACTAGTTGTAAAAGCTTATTAAGGTACACATTAAAATAAAACCAACAACTTGATAAAAAAAAAAGTTTAATGTTATGCAAATTAACTGATTCTCTCTCTCTCTTTCTCTTATTCTGTATTCTAACTCAAACACAGAAGGCTAGAAACACCTGTCCCATGTACTCATACATCGCACGTTTGCAGATAAATGGCACATGTATAAATATATGTATGTTTGTATAAGTACAGGGCTATCCATTAAGTGGTTTCAAAACGGCCGCTCTGGCAAGGCTGTCAGCAGTTAAATAACTGTCATCTGAAGTGTTATTTATTTAGTGAAAAAATATGAATATGGATTAACAACCAACGAACGTGTACAAACAGTTAAAACTAACTACAAAAGTGGTGATTCAAACGTGGGCACCTTTCGTGCTTTACGGGATGATCATGGTCGTCATAATCGACCTACTATGCAAGGAATTGGCAAGATTATAAAGAAATTTGAAGAGGCTGGAAGCGTTACAGATGTCGTCAGGCCTGTGCTTCATCGCATAGCACGCACTGCCGAAAATGTCGCTTCCATTAGTGGAATAGCGGATAGGCGGATAATCCGAATTTGTCGATTCCACGACATTCTCAGCAATTGGGCCTATTATGGCGTATTTGGCATTTGGATTTGTACCCCAATCCATGTAGAGTCCAACTCACGCAACAATAAAAGCCGGCTGTCCATTCACAATGCCATAGACATACTGATCGGGTGCTACAGCAACGGGTTTCCAATGCTGATCTTTCGAACAAAATTTCCTTCAGCGATAGAGCTCATTTCTCACTCGGTGGTTACGTCAACAAGCAAATTGTCGCATACGAGCCTCAGAGAACCCAGAAGTGACTGTGAAAAAGGCATTTCATCAGGAAAAAGTGACTGTTTGGTGTGCTGCATTATGGTCTGAAGGTGTCATTGGACCGTATTTTTCCGAAAATGACGCTGGAGGAACCTCAAAAGGGTCCACTGCTGCAATCAACTCAGAGGCGGTCATTTTAATTACATTGTATTTCGCACGTAGTGGCAAAGTCCAAGTATTATAATGAAAAAAAAATTCCATTAGAACGATAGCTTTATGTGTGTTTTATTTAACTTTAGTTTTGAAACCGAAAAATGAATAACCCTATATACTATATACTACTATAGTATGCGGTATATTCAAACAGGCTCATCTTCTATTGCGGTTTTTATTATTCATACGTCATTAATGTAAATGTTTTTTATTTTTTTGTTTTTAAAAATTTAATGACGTTACCAGTGAAGAAACCAGTTTCGTTGTTTACAGCGAATGTCGGTTTGAATAGAAAATCAATTTTTAAATCTTTATTGAAGGTGGCAATGTCGAACTGAATATTTTCTATATACATACATAATTAGGATCGGAAATTTTGAACAAAAGTTTGCAATTATAGAGAAATGCTAAATATAATAATTTGGGAATTTGAGATAAAAGCGTCACTGTTTATGCAGAAAGCCAAATGACTTTAATGATCTCTATTGAATTGATGACTCTTTTTCGAATGAAATTTTTTAAAAGCTTAAAATAGGGTTTTGAGTAGCATTTATATAAATCACTTTTAATTGAAATTAACCGATTTTTCAAAAATTTAAATCTTTTCTGGTAACTTCTAATTCGTAGATTGCAGAGACCTGAATATAATTTTTTCCTAGTAACTCCTTATTCATAGATTATTCCATTATTTTGATCTATAACTGCTGATGTAATCTGATAAAATTGATCGGTTAATCGTAACGACTCTTTCTACTTTGTTACACTAAATTCATTTTCACGTCCTGATGCTTGCTCTGGTTGTGATTTTCCGAAATTCAACTTTATCCCTGTAACTCCTGACATGTAGCACCCTTAATTTTTGTCGATTATTATATTCTATAATTTATAGAAACATTTAAGAAAATCGGCTTCCTTTTGTACCTTCCATTCAAATCACCGATTTAATCCATGTATTCTTAGGTTCATACGAGACCGGTCCCAAAACTAGCAGACCTGACGTGTAGATAATGCCAGTAATTTGAAAAAAAAAAATATTCTGTAATATGTTTTAAGTTTCAAGACGCCATGTTATTAAGTATTTTTATTTAAGCCATTAAATGTACAGGATCTCAGTGAATCATCATGATCAGTGAACATGGGAAAAATTGGTCACCTTACATAATATTTGCATTTGAAAGGTCTCAGTCCAATCAATATTAAAGCGGAACTAGATTCTGCTCTGGGGATTTACTTCTTCATTAACGGCTGTAAAATATTCGATAGCAGAGTTTAAGCGAGACCGTACTAGCCGCGCGAGCTGCCAGACAAATACCGTAAGGTCGACCAATTGAGGTGTTCGCATCAGACACGGTTAAGATAATCCACAAAATGGTACTGGATGTGTAAGATGGGTGCCGCGCTTGCTTTCAATAGAGCAAAAACAGCTTCGGGAAGATGTTTCAGTGGAGTGTTTGGCGATGTTTCACTGCAATAAAGCCGAATTTTTGCGTTGATTTATAACCATGCATGAGACATGGGTTCACCACTTCACATGTGAGTCAAAGGAACAGTCGAAGCAGTGAGCTGGAATGGGAGAATCTTATCGAAGATAGATCCATTTGCAGACAAGGCCATGGCGTCTTTTTTTTTTAGGATGTGCATGGTATCATTTTTATTGATTATCTTTAGAAAAGAAAAACCAGCAACGGCTCATTTATTGCAGCGTTTAGGCGATGAAATTATGGGAAAAGGCCGTAATCAGCGAAAAAGAAAGTGTTGTTTCGTCAAGACAATTCAAGACAATGCTACAGTTCACACACCTACTATTTCGATGGTCAAGATCAAAGTTCGAACTGCTTCATCACACACCTTATTCGCCAGATTTAATTCCTTCTGACTATTTTCTATTTCCGAACTTAAGAAAAGGTAAAATATTTGCCAACAAAGAGGTGGAGTCTGCGGTTGATGGATAATTTACAAAGTTTGAGTTTTTACTGTAAACAGGATACAGAAGCTATTAAATATCGCTGGAAATTGTGTTTCGAGCTAAAAGGAGATTATATTGAGAAATAAAGAAGATTTTCCCCAACTTTTTTGTGGCTTCTTTGTTAGGTCGGCTAGTTTTGGGACCGCCCTTGTATCACTGAACTTTAAACTATTGTTTGCATCTATTATGATCTACAACATTATATGTTGTATCAAACGCCGAAGTCATTATAAAATGAAATTTGTCATTGTCGCAGTACCAACAATTAAACATTTTGAAAATTGAAAAAATTACGCGTACCCGCGTAATTTAAATTGCACCTTCAGAGCATAGCAATATTGTTTTTTATAATTTATTCTAGAGATGGGCTGATAGTGAATTTTCTTTAAAGACTCAGTTACGTAAAGATCGATGAAAACATTTTAGAACGGGTCTATTCCGACCCCATATTCATAAAATACAGAGGGCAGAGAGAAATTGGGGTTATGAATTTGGCGTGCAAAGCGGTCAACACACACCGAAAAATCCCCGTCAAAGTCGATTATAAGGCAATGCTGACTGTTTTCTTTAGTTATCGCGGTGTTGTGCACTCGGAACTTTTCCCATTAGATTAAACGGTAAATAAAGGTTATTACCTTGGCATTAAGCAGCATTTGAGAAAGTAAATTTGTTCAAAAATACCTGATTTGTTGAAAGGAAACTATTGGATTTTGAACAATGGTAATAGACAAAATTTCAGCAAATATTTATCTGACATGGATACGGCTAACTTTTTTCTCCTTAAGAAATTCTAATTACCATTTCGAATTACCCGTTTTCAGCCAACAGAGGATATAAAAGAGAACTCGTGTCACAATCTGAATCCTTTTCTGGTAAACGCGTTTGAAAAACGTTTTGATGATTGAATATTCGTTTCAATAAGTGTATTATATCAGAAAGGACTTACTTTGGAGGCGACAATAAATTTGAATGAATAAATATTTTAAGCTTTATTGACCAATTCCCACGTTTTGACAGAATGTATGACTCAATTCAGCCTTCTAGCTCAAGCGGTACGACATCTATCGCGCGCCTTTAATAGGCACGCGAATGTACAGGCGGAGAGACATCCTCCTTTCGGTCGTGATCGGAAATATATGTATTTTGTATGGTCTCATGTGAGTAGCACTTGTTTTCAATGAAATGACAGAATACTCGTTAGTTTTTCCTGCATGCTATCACAGTGGTTAGAGGAAGCTTAGTAATTAGCGATTCATGATTTTTTCATTTTAAAACTCCCTAAATTTGGAGTGCACAGTATAAGATTACAAAATATAAAGTTTAGTGAAAACAAACATACAATTTTTGTAAAATATTGTGTCAAATCTGAACCGTTTTGTTTATATAAGTTACCAATTATAGAAACTCTGCTCCATATTCTCTTGAGGTGAATTTTTCACTAGCAAAATTATTCTCTATAGACAGAAACAGGTGCTAATCGCCATGTGCTATTTCCGGACTGTAAGGCGGATGCATAAAAACCTAAACTCCCGAAGCTTCTGGCGAGTCACAATCGATGTGTACGGCCTGCCGCTGTCCTGATGGAACACAATTCCTCTCCTTTTAGACAAACCTGGCCCCTTTGGGAATTTGCTTTTTTCAGACGTTTCAATTAATGTCAACCGAACCAAGATTGTCATCAACGGTCACCATCCGTTTCAGAAATGAGTCGATTTTGTCGCGATTCAGCAGCGATTCGTAGATGGGAATTTGAAAAAAGGGATATTTTTAATGTATAAATGTATGTGTTAACATTTATACATATACATACATTTATTTTTGTATCCAGTCTTATTGAAGTGAGTCCAAGTGGTTTTTATGCAAAGACGATCGGACTTGACGATATTCATTATTTTAACGACATTTTCGACAATTGCCTCTGCAGAACTTGATGCTTTTTTGATGCCAAAACTAAAGGATCAAGATTGAATTTTCATATTTTCAACTGAGTTTTTACTTTTATTGAAGAAAAACTGTAAAATATGATGTATTTTCTCTCAAGCAATCGAAAAATTCCCTGAGTAGTTTCTTGAATATGAAATCTTTTCTCTCTAACGCCATCTAACGTGACCCGATCACACTTTTACAACGTGAAATGTATCTTACTAAAGCCATCTATTATGTTATGAATAATGGCAGTGGAATGGAATTGGAGAAAAATACAAAATACTTTCAAATAAATAAACTAAATAAGCAATTTTTGCAATTGTCCAATCCACCCTTTTAATCGTGTATTGACAGCAAAACTGAAATTAATTACTTGTTACGATTAAGTTAAGGGGCATGTTATTGTTTTATATAACTGATTGCATATAGAAAAAACTCAGATTATCAAGAACAACAAATATAATCCTAAAATAGAATTGACGTTTCATCTTATTCGAATATCTTTACAACCCTTTCCTAGAATATCAAAGTAAATACAAATAAACTAATTTAATGTGAAAAATTCCCTGGCATTCGCCCTCAAGGTTGTTAGTTGTATTTATATTTCTTTTAATTTTCTTCCAGCCATTCTACAATGACCAACAACGATAACTTAAATCGCTTGGAGTGCGGAGAATTCAAATAGGACCCGAGATCACATGTTATCATTGTTGAAACCCAAAGCAGTCATTTGCAAAAAGGCGATTCGCATGTGAAAATGCATTTTAACAAACTACAACGCCAAGATCAGATACAAAACTCAGATAACGCCCCGCCTGCATTGCCGTCCGACAGAGGCGCAATTAAGATAACGCCAGCGCACACTTTAGAGCTAGACACCGTTGCGGAATCTGCGACAAGTTGTACGTCGTCCACGGACTCAGGGGTGAATGTGAGTGACAGTGAGGCTGTCGTGTCAGCAACGGCTCCACCATCGCCGTATAACCAGTTTAGACAACAATTTCACAGAAGTAACACCAATCGCTCTGACGATGATAAGACGGCAGATAACAATACTCCTGTGAGGGGAGATGGCGGGTACGGCGCCAAAGTTACGAGAATTTTTGATAAGAAGTTCAAAAATGAACATCAGACGTCGAGCAGCAGCAACGAAAATGATTGCAATAGTCAAAATACCATTAAAACTGAAAGTAATGTGATACATAACAACAGTCATCGGGTGACGAAGGAGGACGGGTTAGCGACCGCCAGCCGGTGCAAAGACCCGGCTTCATTGCAACACAACAAATGCAATGATTCGCCACGAGCGGCGTCACCAGCACCCTCGTCCATTATATCGTCATCGGATTCTGCGCAAGATCCGCCCACCCGCCGCCTACATTTCAATCAATCGCCTGCGGTCTCAATACGCAGCATAGACTCGAGTGTTATTGATTCGGATAGCGATTCGGATTTAAATGGCGACATAGAGGGGGTGCATGAAAACTATGTGATAAAGAAACTTGGTACTCAGGTGTCTTACCCACCGCAACATCCCGATATTCCGAAAATTAACAACGGTCTCAAAGTAGTAAATCAACGAATAACACCAAATGGAATGGGTCCGAATGGACTGGTCCCGCCCTCGCCAATAGCTGTCCTCTCAGCGATAGGCAGCGGCCAGACCCAATTAAATACACCGGGTCATGCGGGGCCGATGGCCTCAGTATCCCAGGTTCCCCAAATAGCCGTTAGTGGGTCGAAAGACATCACTATCGGTGACAAGCACTTCTACGAGGGTCCCGTAACAATACAACAGTTTCTCATTGACAGTCGCGACAAGTGGAGAGAAAGTAACGGCAAAGATAATCCAACATTTCAAGACGATAGTGGTGGTAATTCCAATAATGGTGAGTGAATGTCAAATTAATTTAAGTACCAGTTGATAACTTTTCGAGTACTTTATATTGAAGTGTTTAGATTGTTCAAAGCAAAAATATGGCCTAGTATTGAAAATTAATTAGATAATAGATATGATACTAAATAGTCGATTGTGTCGTCACAATTTTTGTACAACCTCCAAGTAGAAAAATGAAGGTAGTCTATGGTGCATTTCAAGTTTATGATGAAATGATGATGAACCTGTGTAGAGGGAAGCAAATATTCTTAGAATAGAACACCAAAATGATATACGAAGTATGCTCATATTGGGAAAACGAATAAATCTCCGATGTTTTTGTCAAAAAATGTTCAATTCTTGCGCACAAATAAAGGTGCACTATGTCCATAGTGTTCAAATACCCGATTTGTCCATAAAACCGGTTTTCGAGTCATTCGAAACCGAGTAAAACGGGTTTTTTCGGTTTTCCTCTTTGGAACAAAGTTTACGCATTTTTTAATAAAATTCACACTATTGCGAAAAGCAAAAAAAAAAAAAACAATGAACGAAAATCACATTTATTGATATGGTTGGCTCTTCAACCCTCGCACAGTAACCAAACCCTTCCGGAATCTATCCCAATTAGGTAAGAACAACCTTCAAAAGTTTCATCCCAATTAGATTCTTGATATATTAGTCTATACGTAGACTTACGCTGAGAATTATGTTTTCGAAGATAAACCAAAAATACGTATGGAACAACTTGTAGTTGTTATCAGAATTTTCAATAAATAATATCAAAACTCAGGGGCATCCCAGCACCAGGACGAACTCATCTTTGAAGTGCTTTATAAGTTTATAATGATTTCGATAATAAATCTATTAGGACGGAGGTAGACAAATGTGAAATATTAAACAACTACAATACATTATTTAATTATATAAAATTAAAATATATTAAAAATCAATTGTTGTAATGTGGTTATATCGATTTTACGAATAAGGGCATTTCAAGAAAGTATTTGTTTATCGAAATCTATTAAGCATTCTCAATTTAAAATGATGACAAAGCTATGCAAAATCTGGCATTTTAAATACAATTTACAAGCAGGATGTTTTAGGTTAATATCGACGACATCTGTATAAAATCATAGACTGATCATAATCATTATCTGTAACGATCATATTATATAACATTTTATAAATATAACCATCTGAATATGGAGAAAGTCCGCAAAAATCTCTGATTATTTTGATGAATTTAAAATTTTAGATTGTCCAAAGCACAAAATCATTTTTAATACATTTTTATAATTCTTCAAACCCCGGTTAAATCGCTTATTCGAAAATGGCGATTTTGATAAAAACGGCATACGATTTCAGAAAAAAAAACTGTTTTGCAGATTTTCGATTTTGGGTTTGAACATTCTTTTTCCAATCTTTCTATCAGCAAACGAATACCAAGTCTATAGAAACCTTTCATCTTTCGAAGCTATTCACGAATCAAAACAATTTTTGGTTTCTTCAGATGGTGTGAAGCGCGGCTCAGACAAGCGATGTGTCATCGATCGGAAGAAATGATGATTCGAAAGGGCAATGTCTGGTGAATATGGCAGGTGAGGTACTGCGTTCCAATTGAGGGGTTCTAAATAGATTTTAACCCCAAAAGCATTATCATGCGATAGAATAACGTTGATGTAAAAAACGACCTAAGTGTTTTCGAGGAGCATTCAACTAGGCTAACAGTACTGAAACATGGCCACGTGGTTCCCATTACTTCCTCTTATATGGTTTATTATAATGGATCCAATTTTCAGCACGTAGTCAGCATTTCACATGTGAAAAATCAGCTTTCGATATTTCTAGGCGTCAATTAATATAGGACATACAGTGCCGTTCACTTGAATAGCACCCCTTTAAATATTTTTCTAAGCTCGATTTTTTCCAAAATAATAATTATAACGAACTGGTTGTACTTTTATAAATCATATTTCACGTATTCGTCGTAATGCTATAACATAAATTTTCTTTCATTTTAATGAATTAAGTACTAAAACATTAAGCACAACAAAAAAGTCAGAAATTCAATTTCAGTTTTGGGTTCATTTGAAACAAAACGAAAACATTAGTTCTAAATTAAAGGTATTATTGTTTGCTTACATCTAATTTAAAAATAAGTATTATAAGTAAAATTTAGTAGTGGGTGCTTCTGCCCTGGTTAAGAATACATTCATATACGAATTCTGTTCGGTAAAGAATCATACAGTTTTTTGATTAAGTCCAGCGAAATACACGACCAGGCCTGTTTAACTCCATTAATGAGATCAGTGTTGCTTGAATATTGTTTGCCTAATTCGTACACCTTGCGTACTAGCCATCCCCAGACGTTTTTAATAATGTTTAAGCTTGGAAAGTAAGGCAACCAGTTCATAACCTCAACATTTTGGCTTTTAAACCATGATTTGACGGCTCTTGCTGTGTGGATTGGCGCGTTGTTATGCTAGAATTTCCATTCCAAGTCTCCGAAAACATTTTTAACTTCAGGAAAAGTTTTTTCCATCACTGCTTTGTATGAAGTCGCATTCATTTTTGAAGAGAGTAACTGGAGCTCTTTTGTGCCATTATAAGAGATCGCAACCCATGCCATAACTTCACCTTTCCGGCTGTGTAATCGATTGAGTAGGTGTTCCTCTTTTCGAAGATCGTGAAAGTAGTTATTATATCCATCAAGTCCCTTCTAATTAAATTTTTTTTCATCGGAAAATGTAGTTGTACGACAAAAATTAAGGCGACGTTCTTTACGCAGACTGTCTAGCATTGGTTTCTTTCTAAGTCTCAAGCGTTGCAAGGGTGCTGTTTTGAAAATAACTCTTTTTACCGTTGATACACTTGCACTTACGCCAGCTTGTTCTTTGGTTTTGGCAGCAAAGTCGTGTGAATTTGAGGTATATCTCAGAATAGCCCAGAATAGCTCAGAATAACCTTGTCTGCGCCTGTAATAGCACTTGCTGTTCGACCTTTCATATTATTTCCATAGCCTTTGGTGACACGTAAATATGTCGATATAACTTTGCGACTTTTATTAGTTTTTCTGGCTATTTGATGAATAGAAAGTCCCCATTCCTTGTAGGTTTTAATTTTGAAACTTTCCTCGACACTCAAGGATTTAGCTCGGCCCACTTTACTTAAAATCGATTGTGTTATACTTAATTATACACAATTACTGTAATACGATCTGATTTATGATGAACTGCAATAGACTTTTACACTTAACCGGATTACCACGTGAGGGGTTCAAATGAACCGAAAAAGAAGAACACATTTTTCACTCATTTAAAAGAAAAGATCGAATTAAAATAACTTAACACTTCCACGGCTTGAAATTTTTTTGTATGTGATGTTTGGAGATAGGAGAAACAAATAAGCAAAATTGAACCCTTATGTGAAGTGTACTTTAAATAGTAGTCAATATTGTTAAATGATTTGGGGCGCTATTCAAGTAATCGGCAGTGTAATTTTATTCCCTTTGAAACACTCCCAACGATATGAAATTACTTACTAAGTCACTCTTAATGTAATTTCTTGAATTTCACTTCAATAATGATTACATTTCCGTGTCATCGTACGCTTTCGGTCTTGAGCTTCCTTATCTTCGACGGCAAATTCATTATTGTTAAATTTGTTAAACCATTCACCACAACTTCTCCCACTTCGTCTTATAATTCTGCAGGTAATCGAGTAAATTTCTTCAAATTACAAAAGTAAATCAAGAATTTCCGCACATATGACGCTTGCGTGGCTCAAAAAGCGACATTTTCACGCAAAAATATCTGATGTTGATACAAAATCGCTATTATGACACATTCATGGTGTTGCCAGATATCCAACTTCACAACCTACATATACATCTTTACATCTGGCAATTTCAACCATAACTTACTTATTGAGCTGTCTTTTGTCAAACGGCGGATACAATACAATACTCTTATATTTCTTAAATCATATGTCTAGGTTATTGGATATTGAGGATTTTTTTTTTTTTTTTGTTATTCTATTATAAGTCAATTTTTTCAAAAATTCATTTTTTTCTGTATGTTAAAATAGAATTGTTGAAAAAAAAAATGTTAAAAAAATTTACATTGGAAGTTCATGAAAATAATTCCAGAATAATCCGATGCAGCGAAATTTGCTGTTATCGGCAGGAATATGGAAGATCATCAGTGAATTTTATGCTGATTGTACGAGTCCTACTGCTAAATGACGTTATTTTGAGAGGCCGCGTTCATGAGTTACCTCGAACGCTGTTTCATACATATTAGGCACTCTAATGAGTGCCTAGACTTGTAGGGCAGTCAAAAACAAGTTGCAAATGAAGAGTACATTACAAAAAGAAAACCAATTCATTTTAAAACACTTTCCGGTTTTGAAACTTAACTAAAGGGTGATTTTTTAATCGTAGTTTTTTTTTTAAATCGAATGAGACACTCAAATTTGCATCATATATTAAAATTTTTTATTGGAATCGATAAATTGGTCTTTGCCATTTAATTTTTAAAGATAACTTCATGTAAATGTTGTCCGCGGCTCCGTCTCCAAATGTCCATTCGGAAGGTCCAATTTTCGTAATTTTTTTTAGCATTTCGGCCTGTATTCCACGAATAACGCATGTTATGTTATCCTGTAAGGTTTTAATAGTGTTCGGCTTGTCCACGTAGACTAACGACTTACCATAGCCCCACAAGAAATAATCAAGAGGCGTTAAATCGCAAGATCTTAGGGGCCAACTCACAGGGCCAAATCGAGAGTTAAGCTGCTCACCAAATTCATCCCTCAATATATCCATTGTCTCACGAGCAGTGCGTCCTGATGAAACCACATGTCAACCAAGTTCAACTCAGGCAATTGGGGCAAAAAAAAAAATCGCGTATCATGGCTCGATATCGTTCGCCGTTGACGGTAACGTTTCTTCCATGGTCGTCTTTGAAGCAAAAATGGCCGATGATGCCACCAGTCCATAAACCACACCAGACTGTCGTTTTTTCGGGATGCATCGGTAATTCATGTATGGCACGTGGCTGTCCATCACTCCAGATGCGACAGTTTTTCTTGTGCACGTATCCGTTCAGCAAGAAATGAGCCTCATCGCTGAACACAATTTTTCGATAAAACAGCGGATTTTCATTGAACATTTGTGAAGCCCTTTCACCAAAAATTAGACGTTGTGGTAGGTCATTCGTCATTCCATGATGAAATGGCAGAGTACTCGTATACTGTTCACTTTTCACTTTCACAGATGACGTTTGGACGCCATTACTAACCAGTGCTGCCAATCTGAAAAACTTAAATGTTCAAAAATCACCCTATACTTTAAAACCAACTCTGCCATGAGGTATTCCTTAAGCGACATTCACTATATTATACTTACGCTGCAATGACTGGCCTAATATAACAGAATTACTTCAGTACTCTCATAGAAATAAATTTTTAATTTGATTCTACGCCCGACATATTAAGATTTATGTTTACAATTTCAGCATTTTTTCGCAGCATATTCATAAAAATTTAAACGTCTTGCATGTTTTTCATTCAGAATTTGTTTCTAGTTTCTGTTATTGAAAATATATTTTCCACTTTAATTCCTTTATGGATGTAATCAAAGCTCTACTGATGCAAGCTTCTCTTTGGCACCTTTAGCCTTCAATGGGTTTAACCACATTTTATTGCAAATAAGTTTATAGTTAAGTCAAAAAATCAAGAACAAAGCTTGAAAGACATCTATTAAAACTGTCCCGTTCACACACGAGTATCTATTAAAATTGTGCCACATTAGAGGTATAATAATCTTTACCGTCGTAGAAAGTTTATTGTAATACTAAAATGTTTACTACTTACTTTGATTTTTTTTTTTTTTTTTTTTTTTTTAAATAGTGAATATTTTATATGACGTTTGTTTCTACTTGGATACGTAAATCGAAATCTTGAGATCACCATAAACTAAGTTATATGATTTAAGACTTAATTATTACAGTTTTTATATTATACTTGGGCCACCCTGTATAATATAAAAACTGTAATAATTAATGACCGAAGTGGTGTGAATTGCTTATAACTTTTTATTTAAAAAATAATTTTTTTAATTTTCTTTTTAAATACAGTAAATTTATGGGGAATATTTTTAGATTAGTTATTAAAAATGATATCCCGCAAGTGGTGGCCATTTTCTGCTTCGCACAAATGTGCTCTTTCCAACACATTTTCCATGACCTTTCGCAAAATTTCCGGTGTTATGTTGTTAATTTCGTCTCGAATATTGGATTTTAATTCGTCAATAGTCCCGGGCTTATTAACATAAACTTTCCCTTTTAAATAACCCCAAAGGAAAAAGTCTGGAGCGGTTAAATCCGGGGAATGCGGAGGCCAATTAAAATTGCTTGTACGCGAAATTATTCTTTCACCAAATATGTCGCGTAAAAGAGCCATTGTGGCCCTCGCAGTGTGCGCTGTGGCTCCATCCTGTTGGAACCATAATTGCGGATGGTTTTCCACGGCTGGCCTTACAAAATTTTCCAACATGGCCCGATATCGATCAGCATTGATGGAAATGGCAACACCTCGTTCATTTTCAAAAAATATGGGCCAATGATCCTTTCTGAAGAAACACCGCACCAAACAGTACACTTAACTGGGTGTAATTGTCGTTGATGAAGTACTCTCGGGTTTTCCGTAGCCCATATTCTACAGTTTTGCTTGTTAGCCAACCCATTTAATTGGAAATGGGCTTCGTCACTCATAACTAAGTTATGAATAAAATTAGGATTCTCTTGTGCTTTTTGCTAGAAATAAATTGCATAGTCAAGTCGTTGCTGGTAATCTGTCGGTTTCAATTCTTGGACAATTTGAATTTTGTATGGAAACATTCTTATGCTATGCAAAATTCGCTGCAGCGACCCTCTTGAGATGCCAAGTTGTGTCGAACGTCTCCTGGTTGATGTTTGTGGATCCTCCTGAATACTCTCCTGTACCACTTGAATATTGTCATCCGTGTGCACCGTTCGTCGTCTGCCAGCACCAGGAAGGTTCCTTACTGCTCCTTGTTCTCGAAAATTTGCAACAAGATGGTTTATTGTTGACTGAGAGGGTGCAACCCGAACATTAAATTGACGACGGTATGCACGCTGAGTCAACACAATGGACCGTTGATTTACAAAGTAAATTTCAACGATTTGGGCACGTTGTTCAGTTGTGTATTGCTCCATTATAAATGCTCCAAGTCTTCTTTACAAAATACTAAAAAGAAAAGAAAAAAAAAAATTATAATAAAAAAGTTATAGGGAATTCACACCACTTCTTTATAACACAACTGTGCTTGTTGTGTTTGCATTTTTTCTAATATTCATACATTTCGTTTGTTTGGATCTAATAATGAGTACGAACTTGGCAATTAAAGTTTTGTCTACAGATTCCTGGATGGCAACTTTGTTCATTTACAGTTCTATGTCAAAGAAAAATTTCTGCTATTAAGGGGTTAATCATACATAGGAGTTAATAGTGAAGTAAACTACTTTTCTAAAGGTGACCTAAACCCAGCTTTACAATAAAACACTACAAAAATTTCAGTGAGGTTAACTAACTTACATCTGTCTTCACCCAGTGTTCTTTCCTTACAGAAATGTAAGGAATGCCAGAAGTGGCGTGGTAAATCGTTAGATTTATATTTAAAAGCGAAATTATATTTCTCTAAAGACTTCCCCTTAGAAATTATAGGGTGACCACTAGTTGGCCAATTTGTTAATTGCGCCATAAAACGATATGCTTCCGTAGGCCTATAAGCAACATACTAGATTGACGCTTGTCAAATTATGAGCGCGCTATTATTAGCCGTTTGGTATCTACAGCGGCGCGAAGTTGGTAACGCTGCGAGCGCCTATCCCTGTAATTATTTTACTAAATTATATGCATTTTATAATTGGTGATGAGAATAGCATTCTGGCAAAGTGGCAAAAATGCTTTTAAATACGTTAAAAAATATTAATCTCTGTATAAAATATTTTAAATGCCAATAAAACATTTTGTTTTTGTTCCTAATCTTATTCGACATTGCCTTTCCATTAACTATTTTTTGGCATTATTAATGGGATTTGTTATTCGAAAATTTATGAATCTGATTGTAAACGGTGTCCAAACAAGAACGCAAGATTTAAATGACCGATGTAGCAATTGAATTGCCTCTCTGGCTGTATGACATGTGGCGCCGTCTTGTTGAAACCACATGCCGTCCACATTCATTTCCTCAATTCCAGGCACGAAAAAACTGGTTATCATTTCAAGATACCGAACATCATTGACTTTTTGCGCTTGACATGACTCATTTTCATAAAAAAAAAGTCCAATGATTCCTCCAACCCAAAATCCATACCATACAGTGACACGTTGAGGATGCATTTGCTTCTCGTGAATCACTCAAGGATTTTCCTCACCCCAAATGCGACAGTTCTGCCTATTGACGAAGCCATCAAGATGGAAATGGGCCTCGTCACTGAAGATGATTTTATCGGCAAAATCAGCATTTTCATGTTGTCTCCCCAATACCCAATTAACGAACTCCCTTCGCTGTCCTTGGTCAGCTGGCTTCAGTTCCTGAGTCAATTGAACTTTGTATGCATGAAGATGCAAATCTTTCGTCAAAATTCGCTGCATAGTGGATTAGGAGACACTAATTTGCTGAGCTCGGTGTCGAATTGAGATGGATGGAGTTTGAGCGACATCATCACGTACAGCTGCGATATTTTCGGTCGATCGACCTGGTCGAAGGCGCGTTGTTGTCTTTACATCACTAACAGACCCAGTTTTGGCAAATTTATCCATTAATCTCTTTACTGTTGACTCTTTTGGAGCATTATTGTGACCCCAAATTGATCGCAATTTGCGAACTGTAGCCGCAAAACTTTCACCATTTTGGTAAAACAATTTCACAATGAGAATGCGTTGTTCATTCGTGTAGCGCTCCATTTTTACTGACACTTCGAATGACGCCAAATTTAAATCTTGCGTTCTTGTTGAGACACCCTTTACTTCTAAATGGTTGAATGGATAATTATTTTGGTATTCGTTAAAACGGCATTTTCAGTGTTTTTTCAGCTACATCTGTTCTAAGATCATCGTCAGGTTTAAGAGCATCACGTTCGCACAAACAAGTGAGAAGCTTTGCTAAAAGGCATGAAAGACATAAACAGTCAAAAATAATCAAATATGTACATGTTTCCCTCCCTATTATTGCGAATTGGGCGCACTGTAATAAAAGTTATTGGTAAAAAGAGAGCCAAGTTATTTATCTATTCTACGGTTCCTATTCGATCTTTATTATGATGTTAGTTGTTTTGTTCATAACCCGGTTCTAAATCACGTTTCTAATAACAATTATTGGTTATTGTTTACAGAATTTATTACTCAAAAACCAGTGTAATTATCTGCTAATGTTGAATTTTATTATCAACAAGCTATAACCGCTTTATTACTGCTATTTCCAATCTGGGAAAATGGTGTTTTAATAGAACACAATACAAAAACAGACATGTCTTGGCATTAGTTAGTTATTTTAGGAAACAAAAGGAAAATTACTACGAAATAATAAATTTTAACACTTCAAAAGTTACAATAATATGTATCGATAGTAACAGTCAATCGAGCAGTGATTTTTAAATAAAATTATTTTGATTTGTTGTGATGTTATTTCCCATAATAAAAACTTTCTGCAGGCATTCAATACATTATTATGAATATGCTTTTAAGCAAAATATCACAGTTTGGTATGTTTTTTTTTTTCTTATTCTATAATAGTTTAATATTTGACGAAATGAAAACATATAATTTGAATTTTGGCGACTTTTATAAAAACTGAAAATTATTAAAAACTACAATAATTATCATTGAGAGTTTATTAATAATTAATTAAATAATAACTATCATTAATATTTATTATTATTAGAGTTTTAGTGTAGTAAAATGATATCCATTATTTTTGTATGGCACTGAAGGCTTTATTTAGCATAGTTAAAATGATTCAATATACACCGTTTTGTTCGATAACTTGTTGTCATTTTGAACGAAATTCCATTATACCTCTCTCTGATAGAAACCATCATCACTTATGATAAAAAAAACTGGGATAACCGATTTTTAAAAGCTTCTCTGAGCCGAATTTTTCTCCAGCTAAGTCACTCGCAATAGATAGGAACAGACGGTAATCGGTGCCAGGTTCGAACTAAAAAGAGGATGCATAAAAAGCTCCCAATCAAGCTCCTTGAGCTTCCAGTGAGTCACTTTCGATGTGTGTAGCCTAGCGGTGTGTTTTAGTAACACAATTACTCTCCTATTGGCCAAAGTTGGACGTCTCTGGACCAGTAATTGACAGTATGAGGTGTGTTCGCAAAATAAGGTGACGTTTCATTTTTCTCAAAAAATATTTATTTATTCATCAATTTCTGTTTTATCTTCTTCAAAGTAGTAATACACTTGTGCCAGCGTTTTTTCCAATCCTTGAAGCAGTTCTGATATGCACTTTTGGGTATGTCCTTGAGCTCTCTCAGCTATTCGGTTTTCATCTCCTCAATCGTCGCAAAACGACGTCCTTTCATTGATCTCTTCAATCTTGGGAACAGGAAAAAGTCGCAAGATGCCAAATCTAGGAAATACGGTGGCTGAGGCATGTTAACGGTGTTGTTTTTGGCCAAATAATCTCTCACAAGCAAAGATGAGTGAGCAGATTATCATGAATTTTTTTCACAATTCCGATCGTTTTTTCGTATTGCTTCACGCAAACGGCGTACCACCTTGTGGCAAGATCTCTTGATGCACTACGCCATAGTAATCGAAGAAAAAATGAGCAAAACCATGACATTTGATCGAACTTGGCGTGCTTTTTTGGTCTTGGTTCTCCTGGACTCTTCCATTGAGACGATAACCATATACCCATGATTAGTTACCAGTTATGACCCATTTTAAGCAAATCTGGAACATCGTTGACGTCATTCAACAATTCCTGAGCGATGCTCATGCGTCGTTGTTTTTGGTCAAAATTCAGCAATTTCGGAACGAACTTCGCTGCCACACGCTTCATGCCCAAAATTTCCGACAAGATTGCATGGCATGAACCAACCGATATGCTGACGCCCTCAACAACTTCTTTAATTGTGATTCGACGATTCTCCATAACAAATGTTGAGAACATTTTCATCGGTTGTTGATGTGCTGGGGCGTCCAGAGGGAGCGTCGTCATTCACATCTTCCCGACCTTCTGTGAAAAGCTTGTACCACTTGTAAACATTTTTTTAACTCAGAGTACTCTCACCGTATGCCACTGTCAACATTTCAAGTGTTTTTGATCACTAAATTCCATTTTTTACACAAAATTTGATGCAACTTCTTTGATCCATTTTTTTCGATAGCAGAAAATCGCCAAACACGCAAAACACTTGTCTTATTTATGCCTCTCACAAACAAACTAAACATGCTGTATGGATAAAACCGTTAACATATCTTTGAGACGAGAGTACCAACATAAAAAAAATAATAATCGAAAGTCGAATATACTCGTATGTAGCACGCGAAATTTGAAAATTCACCTTATTTGTTGAACACACCTCGTATATGTCCGAATTAAGAGTTTGATTGTAGGAAAGCAGCTCATATTGGATCCTTCCCTGCCAATCCCACCAAATGCAGAACAAAACCTTCATTACCATCAATGCTGTCTTGGCCACCGTTGGGTTCACCGCGATTCGTTTACGATCGTTTTCACTTCATGTCATCGTAAGTGATCCGCTTTTTATCACCCGTCACCATTTGCTTTAGAAATGGATCGACTTTGTTGCAATTCAGTAGCGATTCGCTGACGGAAATTCAGTCTATTAGGTTTTCTGTTGCATTAACTCGTGAGGCACTCAAACATCGACTTTCTGTTTGCATCCAGCCTTATTCAGTGACTTTTTGTGCAATATTTAGCTCCTGGACAATCGAAACAATGCTTGCGTGATAGTCAGACTTGAGGATTTCCATTATCTTAGCATTTGACATGACATGACATTTGGTACATCTTTGACTTTGAAGTTACCAAACAGAATCGACGAAATCAAAATTTCACATGATTGGCTGTTGCAGTATCAGAACCATAAAAACAATTCATATTTTCAGTTGCTTGGATTGAGATTTCGGTTTTTTTTTTTTTTTTTGAAGAAAAGTTTTAAAATATGGTGTATTTTCTCTTTGCTGATGTCCATTTTTGACGCGTGCTAAATCAACGCTGACTCAAGAAATCTCAACACGGCCAGAATAGTTTTTTTTAATACGAAATCTCATCTTACTAACGCCATCTATCGTAAACAGATTACACTTACACTACGCCATCTATTTGCAAAATAATGGATTTGTTTTTACTATGTCTTTATCAAAGCAAAACGTCATCAGTAACGATATCAGAAATTCAGTGTCGATTTGGTAAATTGAATTTCGGATATGTTAAAGTTTGTTGACTCTCCCTCCAGTGTCTTTAATACTTTTGGAACAAGTTCCGTTTTAAAGTGTTCAATAGATTTTAAATCCGAAAATCAAATTTGAGCTAACTGTCAACAAACTGACTGCATAACTTCTAAACTATTATATGAACGGGGCTTGGATTTCTTTCTTATTACTTTCGATAATTTCTCTGTCGGATTCAAAATTCTCTGAAAAATTGTATTTGAGTTCTAGAAAATTGTCCGCTTTGACAGCAGTAACATGGATAATGATACCCTAGTCTATGGGAATGATGCTATGCATCACTTGATACGATATTCAGTATAGAAATTTTATTCAGACGACCAGACTTTGATGAACTCGTACCTTCTCCTAATGTTGGGTACTAAAGTGCGAGAGGTGCCGGAAGAGTTGTAATAAATTGCGAGAATCTCATCAGAAAATACTGTGAATTAAAGTAAAATAAAAGAACAAATATAATTTTTTATTATCCTTAACTTAGTAATTGAAAGGGGACCACTGATTTACGCCAAATCTGCCAATTTGTATGTGTGGCACCCAATTCGTATACTCGTATATGATTCACTAGGAGGCGTAACAGTGGAGTCCATTTTGATTCGCTGCACTGACTTTACTAAATGTCTGATGCGTGCTGAATACTTCTGAATAAAGTGCAAAAAAATCAGGATTGAGTCTACGAATATATGAGTTAATTCAGATAGTTTGAATGGTAAATAATAGAAAATAATTTAAGTAACTGCAGCCTACGAATAAGGGAATACGGTGGAAAATTAAATGTCAATAAATCATTCAATTTGTATGGGAGCCAGCAGAAGGCAGCTTTGGGCCGATATAACTCATTTACAATCCCCGGCAGCATTCTGGCAAATATTAGGATGTTTTAAGGTTCATAAGATATTTAGGAATTACGTCAATTATCGTGCCTACCTGCTAGATAAATGGACATCACTCAATTGACTTAAAAAGTCGATAAACATATTTAGCCATAAAATACACGGCTCTTTGAACTCTTCGTTCAATGTATTAGATATTTACCATATTAAATAACATATGCAGGGTGTCCGTCGGGAAGGTATACTACTTTGTTTTGCCGCCATTTTGGTAAACATTAGTCTTAACAGTTCATATTTGGCAGTCGTGATGTAGAGACGTGGCAAATTTATTATGGAAAAATATTCGACAAAGCAACGTGTTTTAATGGTTACAATATTTTATAAAATCAATCATCGATTACTGTGACGATGAGAAAGTTACGTGAAATATTTGGGAGAAACCACGTGCCAACAAGAAGCACTATTTATCGTGTAGTGAATGATTTTGAAGAAAGACCCTCTTTCTTGAGCTTTAGCTATTAGGGCCAAGCATGGAAAACAACGTACTGCAAGTTCGGCTGAAAACATTACTGCTGCTCAAGAAAGTGTTCAAAACAATCCATCAACCTCAATTCGACGCCGTGCTCAGGATCTTGGTTTTCAAAGAACAACTTTGGCCACAATTTTGCACAAGGATTTGCATTTATTTCCATTTAAGATTCAGTTGATACAAGAGCTTCTTCCACATGACCATTTACGCCACCGTACATATGCCAATTGGATGTTACATCTCGCCCATGACAACCCCGATTTTAATGAAGAAATAATAATGAGTGACGAGGCACATTTTCATCTGAATAGATATGTGAATAAACAGAATATTCAGTTCTGGGCAATGGAAAACCCTCATCAGTCACTTTTTCATCCATTAAAAGTGACAGTCTGGTGTGCAATTTGGCCAGGAGGAATCATTGGACCTGACTTTTTTGAAACTGAAAACGGCGTAACCGTAACTGTCAATGGGGAGCGATATCGTGATATGATTGAAAACTTTTTAACGCTACAACTTCAGGCTTTGGGCTTGATTAATTAACATATGGTATCAACAAGACGTTGCCACACCGCATACAGCCAGGATTACAATGAAATTACTGCAAGACCTCTTTCCAAACAAACAAAATATTCGTGATGAAATTAATGAAATACCGCGTGAAATGTGTGTGTGAAATGTAATGAAAAATGTGCTCAATTTGTGGGGCTAACAAAGGCGGACATTTATCTGATATTGTATTCCATACATAATTGCCGACATTAAATAAAACATTTATCAATATAAGATCCATTCTCTTTCATTTAATCAAAAATTATAAACAAACAAACAAGTATACCTTCCCGATAGACACCCTGTACTTATATTCATTACTCCATTACTCCAAGTTAAGATATACAAATTTAGAAAAGTCGACTTCGATTGAAGTTCGTGACAATGCGATCCATTTTCATTCTTACATTCTATCTTAGAAAACCCGTAACGTGTACCAAATTTGATTGAATTTCATACAACCGGGTAGAAAATATGAACCTACAAATATATGGATAAAATCGGTTATTTGTATGGTTATGGTTACCGACACAATTCTAGTATCGGTTTTAATTATTTAGTCGGTTTATCTCAAGTTCTACCAGCACAAATCGAAAATCTTGCCGCAGTTAACGAATTTGGAACTACAGGGGAGAAAATTAATTTTCGAAAATTGATTATTTTGTATGGAAGGTACCAGAGGGGACATGGTTAATCGGTCGATTGTTCTTTTTCAAATTTCACAAAGAAATAAAGAACAGTATATAGTGAACAATTTAGGTTACTTCTGTCTACCGATTAGGAGAAACGGGGGGAAAATCAAATTTTGTAAAATAGCTCACTTTGTATGGGACGTAGAGGCGAGACAATGCATTCCATTTTCATTCTCAGACCACACTTTAGCAAATCCAAATTGTACAGATTTTCAAGTAGGTGGATAAAAAATACGTGAATATAAGAATGCATGGATTAAATCGGTCATTTGTATGGGAGGTACCAGAAGGGGCATAGTTAATCGTTTGATTTTTTCCAAAATTTTCCAAGCATAATAGAGAAATATATTAGGTAAAAAGTCAAGTTGCTGCTGTCTGCAGGAAAAAATCTGTATGGAAGGTATAAAAAGAAAAGAAGCGTTATAGCCCATTTAAAATCCCCGGCTACAATTTGGCAAAGTTTCATAAAAATTTACTGCAATTATCGTATGTACCAGGCAACCAGACAAACTGACATCAATTAATTAACTTAAAAAATTATGAAATATATTTAATCAAAAGATTTTTTAGTACTTTAAACGCTTACTTTTGCTACTTTTAACCGTAGCAAATTGCTTAAATGGGTTATTCAAAAATGGCGATCTTTTTCAGTCTAAATATATAGCTTTTGTTTGTTGTGACCCAACAATAGAAGGCTGGCTACACTCGCAGTAAAACCTATTCCCAGTCCTAATCGTAGCTTGAAATGGTACTGCAGATTTCAACAAATATTTAGAATGTTTGATATATCAACAATCGCTAAATCGTTTATACAGGGTGACGCTCAAATTGTGCTACTGTCAACTGTCAATGAAAACTGTTATTTAAAGATGTTGAAGGAGTCTTTTATCCAGAACTGCGGCGAAGTCGTATCCGTTGCAACAGTATTTAGTTTCAGCAACTGCACACATAATCAGACCGGTTATGGTGGATCTCCATGCCCAGAATCTGCATTTTCCGCTGGCCGCCAAGATCACCTAACCTGATTGCGTCAGACTTTTTTTTATGGGGTTTTGTCAAGGAAGAGGTGTATAAAACGAAACCAGTAAATTTGACTGAATTGAAGCTGTCCATTAAAATAATAATGGACCCGATCACGTAATGAATAATTTTCTTATCAAGTGTCGCATTTGCTTGAATGATCATTTAGGTCATTTACATAAAATAAAATTTTCTATACAATAAAAAGAATAAATGAAATGTACATTACATTGATGAATTTCTTATTGCAGTGCAATTGGTGCGCCATTCTGTATTACGATTTTATATTTAAAGCGGGGAACTTCACCTTGCGAATCATATCATAAATTATTATATACCAAATAGAAATAGTTGTTCGAAAGAAAACAAATTAGAAATGCTTTTGATTGCTTTTAATTAATAGCAATTTCCAATTCTAATTTGACGCCATAACACGGTTCCGGCTCGGGGAAAATTTTCACGGCTCAAACTTTGCAATCCCGTTTAGACCAGCATACTTTATTGTACTGAAAAATCCCCATTCGATGAAAATATGATGTAAGCAATATAGAAAACTAATTTGAATATTTGCTAAATGAAACAAAATAATAATTTTGATAGATTTTAAATCTGAAAATTGTTAAAGATCTATTAATGGCTTGAAACTATTGATATACTCATGGTCGATTTGATAACGAAACCAATTCAAATTTATGTTGATTTGGCATCTCCATGACTGCCAGCCATTGACATCTAGGAGGTCTGTTTTTACTTGTGCATATCGAAATATTATCGAAACAAATATTGTTTAATTTTGGATCTGGTTGGAGTTTGAACTTATTTACAAAGATCTGTTTAACACTTAATTATTCTAGTAATAACAACTGGTCGAACGTGAACAAATCACCGACTGCCCTTTCATTTCAGTCCGGTCGTTGGGGGATTTTTTTGTTTGTCAGTGTTAATTATACGATTTAATGAATTTGATTATCCAAAAAAGTACTGCCCCAACGCCAATAACAAACAAATGAAATCCGAATAATCGAAGCAGTGCTGATATAGACACTGGACTCAACAGTTGCTTTGAAAAACTTGTCCATTCCGGACGCGTTGAGGGTGTTAAATCGGAACCTTTCATTCTTCTTCCACACTCGATAACATAAAATCTAACGCGATCACTTACAATATGGAGTCCTGTGAAAAGTGTAATTCTTCTATTTCAGTGAAGGAACTGGTTCGTAGTATCCCTTGTAGCGGAACATGTTCGAACAAATTTCATATCTCGTGTGTGAATCTGTGTGAGAATCAGTTAACGCTAATACTTTCATGTGATAATATTCAATGGTTATGTGATACGTGCGGTAAACGCTCATTGTCCACACAGAATTTGGCAAATGGTACTGATACTCTCGATGTCGCTCGAATGCTAAAAAAGTTTGAATTCCAAGAGAGTCTACTCTGCGATATTCAGATTCGTTTGAATCGCTTAGAGAATATAAGATTAGCTAGCAACGTCATTGGCAAACAATGTAAGTGATAATAATAATTTCTAAGAAATACATTTTCTGAATTGGTCTACTAAATAAAAAAAAAATGAATTGAAATATACGAATTGCATACAAATAAGATAAGATTTCAGAAAGTTTTTAAAACTTCCAGGAAGTAATTACAACTTTTCTAAAACAAGTCCCACATGTACAGGGTTGCCCATATTCGACGGACCCATCTGGCAACGCCATAACTTTTGATTTTTGAGATGTCAGATCGCTTAATGACATACCGCGTTTGAAGCGTCAGTCC